>JBBPBX010024861.1:0-22698 GCA_038048925.1 Garcialebias charrua | reverse complement strand
TGTGTGTGCAATAACAAGAGCTGTTATACAATGTTTCCTGGGTGTCAAGTTGTTTGTACATCATTAATCATATAATAAATTGGATCAATAAAATAAAAAAATGAAAGTGCATTTTACTTGGGACAATGATTATATCACACGATAATCCACTGTTTGGAGTAAGCAATAAAAAAATGCAGTTTATATTACTCAGCTATTTAAATCAAATGGGGATTTGGTATATTTATTCTCTTTTATTTAGTTTATTTCTATTGCTTTTCCACATGCCGGCCTCATATCTTTTAATTTCAAATCAAGACCCCACTCCACACCCCACACACACCTGAAAAAATCAAACAACCAAACAAACAGATAAAACCTTTGTCAAATATTGGTTCCCACATCCAGCAGTCACTGTGCAAGAAGCAGGAGACACCCTGGACAGGTCTCCAGTCCATCACAGGGACACAGAGACAAACAACCATTGACTATCCTACTCACACCTATGGACAATTTTGAGTTACCAATCAGACTAACATGCATGTTTTTGGTCTGTGGGAGGAAACCAGAGCACACGCATGCACGGAGAGAACATGCAAACTCCACCCAGAAAGCCCCCTGGTTGGGATTTGATCGTATGACCTTCTAAAGGCCACGATTTACCAACTGAACCACCATGCCCACTTTTTGTAATATACAGTAGTTCAAATCTTTGAAAATGTTGAAATCATTTGAAAGGAAAAATAAAACCAGTGAACAAACAGTTTAGCATTTATTTTGTACAGTCCATAGCCAGTTTAGTGTACAATAGCTTAAATGATTTATAGACTACTTCAGTATTTTGGTTTGTTATCATGTTTAGAGTTTTCTTTAAAAAAAAAAAAACATCTGGTCTAGTAATTTTCTACAAGCTGAAACCAAGTTTTTGACTAACAGGAATTTTAAAGGGTGGCATAGTGGTTTCTGGGTGGAGTTTGCATGTTCTCTCCGTGCATGCGTGGGTTCCCTTTCAGTCAGTTCACTGCGGTGCAAAACATAAATATGGGAATTGTGCCCCCGCGTGGTTCACCTGAAGAAATTTCAACATGCCTTTTAAGGCCAGTGAGACTTCAGCGTCACCAAGGGCCCCGCCCCCTTGGTATAAAGTACGTTGCACGTCTCACATCCGCCATCTTATTGCACTTCACCTTGCTTCAACCTGAACTTCGCAGGACCGTCTCGAGTGACTGAACCACCCTACCGGAGGTGAGCATGCTCCCTACACAGGGCGACACTGGAAGACTTTTCCCCTGCGTCACATGGTTTAGCTCCGCTAACTAAAGCCTGGAATATACCTGAGCGTTCTATCTATATGCCTATATGCCACGTACGTACGTCAAGGCAAAAGCGTAGCCCCGCGTAGCCCCTCAGGGCACGTACGCGCAAAGCTTTTTTTTTTTACGACCGCGGACGCTTGCGCGGTGTCTGACCATAAACTTCCCCGGCGCCGGACTGTTTTGTATGTTACACAAATGAAATAAATTCCCCTTCTTTATCGCTGATCGGGCCTTTTCTTTTGTTTTTTTGCCTAAAGTCAAGTAACCGCTTCTTCCTCCGTTCACTCGATGACTGAAATGAATGAATTCAGGTCCTACCTGGGTGCGAATGTTTTAAATATTCCCTGGTGGACTGTGTGCTGCAGGAAAAGCGCTCCCTGTTATTATTTTTATTTCTGAGAGAACTTTTTATAACATATATAGTAGAAACACCGCATCAGAACACCGCAGCGGTCTTCAGCGAGCTGCTCATGAGCTGACTGAAAGCTGTCAATCATTTCAGTAGGCGTGTCAGCAAGTGACCAATCAGCGAGCTCAGTTGAGTCCCCTCCGCGCGCAGCTGCTCATATTACAACAAGGATCTGGAGCGAGAACGCGAGCGTTTGAAAGCTGATAGTTTCTGAAGCTATATCAGCGAAAACATGCGCACAAAATGCGCGCGTACAGAGGCGTATAGAGAGTACGGGCAGGTATATTTCAGCCTTTTGTCTCGCCGACGTTTTTTAGCGTAGCTAACGTTGGCTAACTGGCTGTTCGTCGAAGACCTGTTTAGCATCGCTAACTGGACCACGCGCTTCCCTGTTTAGCTAGCTAGCTAACGGGGCAGCCTAAAAGTTCAAACAGCACAGCGAGATATTACTTCAATTCTGTTTAGCAGTGCTAACTGGTTTCCACTCTACGCCTTCTCTCGCCATGGCTCCAGAGAAGGGCAAGAAGAAGACAAAGAACATGAACAAGGCTAGCAGACCGGGAAGCCCCGGGTCTCGGCCTTGCCCAAGCGCATGTGGCTTCTTTATCTCAGCAATTGACACACATGAAGCTTGCCCCATGTGCCTGGGAATGCTTCATGCCAAAGCAGCACTGGAATCCCCGGAGTCATGCTCTCACTGCAACCAACTCCGTGAGACGGTGTGACAGAGACATACTGTATAGAGTTTGTGGCCAAGGCCATGGGCAGTTCCAGCGCAGCGAGAGACCCGCTCCTATCCGAAGCGCTCACGCCTACGGCAGAGCTAGAGGCGGATGAAATGGAGGACAGTGGCGCGATGAGCTAGGGCAAAAGGATGGAGATCCTCCATCCCGAGGAAGACAAAGGGGACGCTGGGACCGACTTTAACACAAGGGACATGTTGCAGGTGGACGAAATTTCGCTGACAGCCTCTGGCGAATTGTCGGACGAGGAGGCAGAACACGACAATGAGGGGGAGGCCAAAGACTCCTCACAGGGAGCTGTAACGGTGCCAGCTGAGTCAGACGGCTCCACTCCAGCTTTATTCGAGTTATGCCATAGGACAGCTGAGACACTGAAGGTGTCATGGCCTGAACCCCCACCACAATAGCAATTAATGAGGATGGCAGGCAATTACTTTTTTCCCAAGCAGCAGGTTGCGGTGAGACACAAGAGGCCTTTATTTCCTGACTGAGCTGACCCGCTCATGGTCAGCACCTAAAGCACCTTTAACGCTACCTCTGTCCCAGTTCCTGGACGTTGAGGGCATGGAGTCAGCGGGCCTGGCCCACATCCCTCAGATGGATGAGACCATGGCAGTACACTTGGCGCCTAAAACGTCTGGCACCAAACCAACGCTCCCCAGCAGACAATGCCGTCTCATGGCACTTCAGCTTGAGAAAAGTTACCGCGCTCAGGGCCTGGCAGCCCGAGCGTTGAACGAAGTCGATGCTACAGGCCTACCAGGCCGAGAAGCTACAGGAGCTGCAGCAGACAACATTGAAGAGAAAGGCGGCAGAGGTACTAAAAGAGGCGTGCAGGACGGCAGACTTCATCCTCCATCTCAATGGCACAGCAGCCATCGCCCAAGGGAAGTGCATGGCCGCAACGGTGATTGCACATCACCACTTGTGGCTCACACTGACCGAACTCCCAGAGAGCCAACGCTTGTCCTTCCTCCATCAGGCCGTAGAGGCCTCGGGCTTATTTGGTGGCACCCTGGAGAAGATCCAGAGTAGATGCGATCAAAGGAGGAAACAGGAGGAAGCCCTACGCAAGGGCATGCCCAGGAGGCACTTCTCGCAAACCAGGGACTCGAGTGGCCATAGAGGCACACAGCAGCGCCAGCACCCTCTCCCCAGATGCCCGGCACAGAAGAGACCAACGCTTGAAATGGAGCAACGGTCGATACCCGCCTCAGAACAGCGCGGACGCGCTCCTCAACAAGCTTGGTCGAAGCACAGGTTTGTTCCAAGGCAGGCTGGTCAGCCCTGAACCTCTTTGACGGTGCGAGTCAGGAAGCAGAAGTCAGCCTAATTTTAAAGCTGTCCCTGCAACATTCAAGGCATTTTCACCCATTGGGAAAAAGAAAAGCAGAACAATTGTCACCAGTATCTGTGTTAAAGAAACCCTGATTAATTGGTCAGAAAAGTACAATATCGTACAAAACACACTCCTCTGTTTGTGTAATAAAGATAAATTATTGTATGCAAACGATATTAATCGCTCAAAATGCCCCAAATGTTCTGTGCCACGACTAAGCATTAAAGGGGAAGTCCAACCATTTTTTCATGAACCCAGAGTCAATAAAGCGGTCAGGGAGCCGTCTCGTGCATGCAGATGGCCCACCTCTAATAAGACTCTGTCCACAAGGGGGCCCAATGAGCCCAAAGGTAGACCTAAGGGGCCGTCTGACACTCTCAGGCCCGCGCTCCCATTAAGACCCCGTCCACCTGGTGGCTACACAATTGCCATCAGGCAGAGACAGAGAGGGATGTCACGTACACGCACCAACCTCATTGCAAACAACTGAGCTCTTGAACGAACACGTGTCCCAGACTCGCTGCTCACGTGAGAGCATGGTCAGCGTGTGCTCCGTCGCAATGGGTTATGGGAACCATAGTCCACGGTTACAGACTTCAATTCTGTAGACGGCCAGCATCGTTCACTAGTGTGATAATGTCAACAATGAGCCCGGCTCGCGCTCCCACATTGAGAAAGGAAATATGCTCACTCCTGCAGAAAGGAGCTATCAGAGTAATAAATAAAAAGAAATGTCACATTTTTGTCATCTGTGTGTTTCCCATACTTGACAGATGAAATTGGTCTCTGCATTTAACCCAACCACCACCAGGTGGTGCAGTGAGCAGTCATAGTCAGCGCCCGGGGAGCTGGGGAAAATATATGTGCACTCATAGACACCCCAAGGTGTACCGTGGCCGGGGTTCGAACCTGGGTCCTTCGGATCCCAAGTCCGATTCCCTAGCCACTACACCATCTTGGCCCCATCCTCAGGAGAGAAACAAAGGCTGCTACAGCAGATACTTTGTAATTCCGAAGAGGGGCGGAGGCCTACGTCTGATTTTGGATTTGAGGCGTTTGAACAAACGACTGAGGTCATTCAAGTTCAAAATGTTGACACTACGCCCGGTGATTCACTCTGTACGTCCAGGAGACTGGTTTTCCAGCGTGGACTTGCGGGATGCATATTTCCATATAAATATCCTGCCCAAACACAGAACATTTTTACATTTTGCATTCGAGGACGTGACGTATGCGTATCAAGTCCTACCTTTCGGCCTATCATTAGCACCGAGGGTATTCACGAAATGCCTTGAGGCAGCTCTGGCACCCGTAAGAGAGCAAGGTATCAGAACGTTGGATTATTTAGACAACTTCTGCTTCTTAGCGAGCTCACGTGAGCAAGCAAAAATGCACACAGCTCTGTTAATGTCACACCTAAAATATTTAGGCTTTGTGATAAACACAAAAAAAAGTCAGTTGTCGCCGACCCAAAACATTGTTTTCCTGGGGTTCGAACTGAACTCTGTTCTGTATCGGGCAAGGCTGTCAGAGAGGAGAATAACAGACCTCCAGCAGTGCTTGGCCATGTTCCAACACAACCGGGTTCTGACACTCGGACTGTGTCAACATATTCTGGGACTTATGGCAGTTGCAATCGTCTCAATTCCTCTGGGTTTATTAAATATGCGTCCATTTCAGATTTGGGTTCACACACAGCAGCTTGGCCCCCACAACAAATGGGGGGATGAGGATCAGCTCAGCCTGTCTAAAAGCCCTACAGCCCTGGAGGGACACCGTAGCGCTCAGCAGGGGTGCTCAACTCGGCCGGGTCTTGTCTCAAGTCGTGGTCACCACAGGCGCCTCAAAGTCTGGCTTGGGTGGAATCTGCAAGAACCAGCACGTCGGAGGAGTGTGGTCTCAGCAAGAGGCAAAACTCCACATCAATCAGCTGGAGCTAATGGCTATGTTCCTGGCCCTGAAACACTTCTACAGGAGGGGTCTGGTCTCACAGCATCATGTACTGATAAGATCAGACAACACGTGTGCGATCGCACACGTCTGCGATCGCACACGTCAACAGGCAGGGCAGCACTCACTCCCCTCCCCTCCTTCATTTGACCCAGAAGCTGCTGATATGGAGCAGTTCACGTCTGCTGTCACTTAGGGAAATGCACATACAAGGGATACTGAACTACAGGGCGGATGCACTCTCGAGAGGCGCGCCCCTCCCTACAGAATGGCGTCTTAACCCCTGAATAGTGGACCAGATCTGGGCACGATTCGGAAAGGCAGACGTAGATCTTTACGCCTCCAGGGAAAATGCTCACCTTGTTATGTTTTACTCAATACAGGACGCGAGTGCATCTCTAGGCGTGGATGCTTTAACCCACCTCGGCGAAGTGCTTGTAGATGGTGGACGTGAGACGTGCAACGTCCTTTATATGAAGGGGGCGGGGCCCTTGGTGACGCTGAAGTCTCACTGGCCTTAAAAGGCGTGTTGAAAATTCTTCAGGTGAACCGCGCAGGGGCGCAATTCCCATATTAATGTGTTGCACCTTGTTCCCTTCCTTCAGGGAATATTGGTTATGGTGCATAACCTCCAGTTTTCTCCGGGTACTCTGGTTTCCTCCTACAGACCAAAAACATGCATGTTAGGCTGACTGGTAACTAAATTGACCCTAGGTGTGAGCGAGAGAGTAGTTTGTTGTCTCGTTTGTCTCTCTGTGTCCCTGTGATGGACTGAGACGTGTCCAGGGTGTCCCCTGCCCCTCAGAGCGACTGTTGGACACGGGTACCAGCAACCAGAAAGGAAGGAAGATGCAGGTAAAGATAAAAAGGAGAAAATTGAGAAAAAAATGCATTAGTTACTTTTTCCATTATTAAACTAAACAATCTTGTGATTTTGACTTCATGAATGTCCACAACAGATTATACTGCATGAATCTAATCAAGAGAGATTTAAGTTCCCTTACTTTCACCTCTGGCATCATCCAGTTTGTGCAGAAACATTGTAGAGGCTTATTCGCATGTTTCTTGTGTGAGTCTTTGTAGATAAATTGAACCCTGGCAGTTTTATTATACTACCTTGTCATGTATAAACAAACATCCTTGATGGAACCAGTATAAGTCTGCAGATCAACACGAGAACCAACACGTCACCAGAATGCCGTCACTTAGTTCCTAAAACAGGCATTTACTTTGGCAGAAAGCTTCATTTCAGCTACAAGAGCAACAGAAAGAAGCACCATGAATGGCCCTGGTGTTTTGTGTAAAATACCCCTCCCTTTGGAAACATGCTAAGAACATTACTGCATTCCTCAAAAACTACACGCCTGCAAACATCCCTCTGAAACAGCCAGGCTCCAGCCGATAGAAACATTGCTGACTTTTAGTTTCTTCTTCAACGATTGTGGCGTTGATCTGAAGTTGTCATATTTAATGGTTTATGAGCTGTTCTAAAGTTCTTCTGTCTTTCGGCTGCTAATGGTTTCCTTTATGCTGCAGATATCAAATAGGTTTATAAAACAAAGTCAACAAGAAACTGAAACGAGCCATAACATTTTTTATTCAAACCTTTAATGGAATAGTTCACATTGTTGAAAATAACAATTTTGGTTTTAAGGCCAGAGAAGAAAAGGTTCATACAAAGAATGTGTGATGATACGCAGGTGAAACTAAATTTTTAATACACAAATAAACTGAAAAATGCAACAACAACCACTTTCTCTTCAATTCAAACTTCACTCATTTGTATATGTGATTTTCTATGGTTTATTGTTACTAAAAAATAAACATACTGTATTTTGAAGTGCCAATGGAAATTTTAAATTTGAACAGACCAGGCTGGCTTTTCACCAACTCCCAATTTCTTACTTTTTCCTTTCTTTTAAATCTTACAGAAGTCATTTCAACCAGCCAAAAGCCAGAACATAATACAGCTGTGGATCAGTTTTTGGATCAGTAAAGCCTCTCTACGCTGTCACTGAACGATCATTGCAACATGCTGTTTTCATAAGTTTGTCCAGCTGTTCTTCAGTAATAATAACAGAAGGTTGACTTATCAAAGATGGCGCCAAACAAAACTCTACCAGGCTCCAAGTAGATGACCTTTACCCAAGTTTGAGCCAGCTGGCACTAAGTGCTGTGATTTTATACTGGATCAATGCACTCTGGGGGTCTCTGTGTTAACCTTATATGGATAAAACCCTTGGTGCCTCCATCCAGGAGTTACTGGTATTGTGAATGTATTGTATTTCTGTCTCATTCAGCAGGTTGGTGCAGGTTGGCTGCCAGCCTGCTCAAAGGTAGGCTGGCATGATCCCAACTATCTGTGCAGTCTTCTAGTATCTGCTTTCTACAGTCAGTTTTGATGCCAACCTGAGAATCATCCTCTGGATGGCAGCTGGTTTCCATACCAACAGTCAACCACGGAGATGTGCACTGGCCAGTTTAACACAAGACCAGCACATTAATTTAAAACATAAAACTCTCGTAACTTAACATTTTGACTGTAATTTGAATGGAGTTGTTGTTGGGTGGTTCTTTTTTGTACTGTGTAGCAGAAACTGAGAGTAAACCCACGCACGAATGAGGAGAGGATGTAAACGCCACATAGAAGGAATCAGTGTTCACACCCGTCAACTACTTCCTGTTAGGGACTACAATCTATTAAAGGAGTACATTGCATCTTTTCTGCCTGCCTTGATTGTATGACTTGTTGAATAAAACGCAAACCTGTAAGTCACATTATAATCATGCTATAAAAAACAGAAAGACAACTTAAACTGCTTTTTAAAACTGATTTATGCAGGGTTTTTCAGAGAAAAACTACAAAACAAATCTATTAGGATGTTTTGAATGGAGTAATTTTCTATTTTAGAGCTTTTATTGATCAAAAATGTGAAAAAGGTAGAATTGTGTCATAATCACTAATTCTCTCTCCCCACATTAAGGGCCTTTTTTAACCAATATGTTTTTGTTAATTCAATATATTCTGCTGTTTTAGATTGAAACTGCTACATTTTATCCAATATTTAATCTTGACATATAACATTTATTATAATTTTTTAAAGAAATAATAAAATGTATTGTATCTCAGCCATAGTCATTTATATTCTTATGTCTGCTTTCATTCTTATGTTCAAGATCAGTGCTAGTTGTTTTATTGCCGTTTGTTTACAAAGCACATGTATTCTAATGATTCCTGTGTCCAGTTTTACCACGTGAGTAATAATTATGTTTTTAGTAATATTTGGTTTGGTTTGTTTTTGTAATTATAGCCAGTAACTAGGGATGCATGATAATATTGGCATGGTATCAGTATCAGCTGACATTAGCGATAAAGTTAAATATCGGACATTCCATTAAAATAACTCACCGATAAGGCGCTGTTTTCGTATGACAACCCAGTGACAAGAAGGCCTGCAGAGCCAGCACAAAGTTATAACATCATGCACGCCTACCTAATCTGATCATGGTGGGAGAAGAAGAAGTGAAAATGTCGGCGGTGTGGACGTTTTTTAAAGTGTTGGAAACATAGCAGAACTGCTATTTGTAATGACTGCTCAGCGTCAATGATTCAAGGAGGAGCGAAAATTAAGTCTACAACACTTCAAACCTAAAACATCTCAAGAAGTGTTAAAGAGAGTAAATGTCATGAATAAATTTGACATTAAACATAATCCAAGTTGAAGTTACATCATTTTCATCCCCCTTTTTAGCATCTGCATTTGGTAGCAAGTGAAATTGACAAAGAACATGCAGAACAATGTATTTTAATTCCACATCAGCGAAAGTTATGTAGTCTCTGTAAGTAGGTCTAGGAAAAAAATATATTGGTATTGGCCAAAATTCCAATATTGTGCATCCCTACTTGTAACATTATGCATTCACGTTAGTAGACACTGATTTCTGTTCATATTGCAGTGATGTGCACATTCATGTAGGGCTTTTATGAATGTGAGCATTTGGTCATATTTGGTCTTCTGTGTTCTAATTTTTGTGTTGGCAATCTCCAAATGTTAAACTGGCAGGAAACATGTGATGACCAAATATCCTGTGCTTTTTGAATTACAGTAAAACACTCCTATATGGGTTTTCCTTGATCTAATAAGCATCTAATTAAAAACAATTTAGGCTCAGTGAGAATTAAAGCAGGAAAGGTGTTGACATTTTGTCACCTTGAACCTAACACATCCCCATTAACATAATATCAAAATACAGTACAGAGAATGAACTTGTTTAGTTTAGCTAAAGATTTTGGCAAAAATCATTGCAATACTGTTTATAATCTCCTTCTGATCATTTCAACACACCATCAGAATTTGATGGTGACAAGATCAAAATAAAGCAAAACATACCCAAAAAATAATAACAAAAATAAACAGAAACAGCTCTATATTTGTTTGTTTCTTGGTCATATAGTAATAGTGGGCAGCAAGAAAAATAGACTGGTATGTTACAGTTTTGAAAACATCTCTATCTCCAGTCTACAACGTACATGGAAGCACCAGAAACAGGTTTTATTTTAAATCTCTAATTTGAAAAACTTTTGTAAATAACTCTATTTGTGAGGAGCAATTGCAGTAAAACACAAACCTGTTTTGAAACATATCTGGAATAGTATGATAAAGCAAGTATCAGTTTGCCACGATGTTCAGAAAGATAGCGAGCATAGATCTACTCAGATCAGGTTTGCTTTTTTGTCCGTTATGACATGCTGTGATGGTCAAGCCAATCATAGTTAGGATCACAAAGTCATACTTTACAGTAAAATTGAGCTGGATAGAAGCAATACTGTTTTTTATATATTTGCACAATATTCCTATTCATGCTGGTCATTTTTTGTACTGCTGTTTGCTTTATCTACCTACCTAATTTTTAAATGTGTCATGCAAAATTCCCATTTTTCTTCTGACTTCTGAAGTTTTTTCACACCGTTATATTTTATGTAAATTAAGAATGATTGGGTAGTTTGACCAGAGAGACAAAAACAATACACATTTCTACAATACATATGTATAAAATACCCATTAAGAGGAATATGTTTCTAGATTATCACATTCTACTTAGAAAACATAAAGCGAACATTTGGACATTTGGACTTTGCACTCATTTTGTTGACAACACTTGTGTTTGGTCCAACACATTTGTACAAAAACATAAAATACTAGAGGATAAGATCAAGTACAAAGTACCAGTCATAGCACCTTGTTAAGAAGGGGACGGCAAAAAACAGTCTAGTTGCACTAGCTTGTCCAGTATGGCAAAAGCTCACAGAAATCAAATTTACTCTTTCTTTTTTTTTTTTTTATCTTGGGTTCATGTTGGTGTTCCAGTATCTTGACCAACAACAAGTTCCCAGAATTTTAGTCCAATCATAAGTCATTTTGCTATTCTACATGTTTTGTATGTGTCATTCATTCTTGAATGAAAGTATTGCTGCAGCTATGATATACTCCAATCCTGACCCTTCACAATAACCCACCCACCCCCACCAAAGGCATGGATTAAATTATTAAATCATATGAACTTTAAATATATGTAAACCATCTTTTTGTGAAGAATTAATTCCTAGATTACAAACCAACATCATTAATGTCAAGCTTTTCATGAAATAAAGCATCACAGTGTGAATGTGTACTGTATGTCCACACATTAAAGTCCCATTTTAGGTACTTTTATTCCTCTATTGTGTTCATTAGTGTGAACGTTTGTGCATGCTTGTGTGCTATATGTAGGGTTTGGAGGCTAGCGTCTGTAGCTCAGTTTTGGCCCTTGAAGCAGTACACTCCATACAGCTTGTGCTTCTTGTCAGGGAAACCATAAAAGCTCACTGCAGCTCCTGAGTGACTGCAGCGTCGTCGGGGGCGAGAGATAGGACTACGGACACTGCCATCTGCCAGCCAGCCAGCATCACAGCGGTCGTAGCCTAGAAGTTTCCAGGCCGCAAACATCTGTCCGACCTTGGCGATCTGAGCACCATCCTGTTGACAAGCACTGACAGCCTCGTCGTAGGTCAGCTTTGATGGGTGGATCAGGTAGTAGAACCGACCTGGAAAGTCAACATTAACATTAAGATAAAAGCAAAAAGGAAAAGAGAATTGAACATTCATTCATCCCCTTCCCCTTCCTTCCTGAGTTGTGACAGAATAGGGCAAGTCCAGATATCTTCTCAAGGTCTTAACACGGAATAAAGTAGGCAATGAATTGCAATCAAAACAGTTATGAACAGTTATTATGAACAGTTTTGGAAAATATCCAATTGGCAGTGAAAGTTAAAACCATGATCAGATGTTTGAACCACCCTTTTTGGATACTCTGTCCAACTCTGGGCACTAATCTTATGATAACAGATCATTGGAAGCTGCAGGCAGAAGCAAGAACTTTGTCCGCGTAGAAAAGCAAACAAAGTCCAAATAACAACAGTGCCAGGACCTAACAGATGCTTCCTTTTTCGACCAGTCTAATCAAACTATGAACCATGATGAAGCGCAATTACGCCATCTTTTAACAACAGGTTGTTATGTAATGAGATAAAAAAAAACAAGAAATCCATTATTTGTGTCTTTAGCATGAGTAAAAATCACTTTACGTTAAGACGTCCCGCTAAATACCCAATCGGTTGTATTAAGGGTTGAAATAAATAACAAAACAGGTACACAGTCAAAGATTCCCCTTGAATCCTATTGACATAGACCCTTATCAGTATTGGATAGCAGACAAACTCTACTACTCTACTACTGTTTACATTTACACTACTTTTATCTACACTACTGCAGATACATATACAGCATTCTCTGACTAGCCTTATCTAAGGATGCCAAATGTGCCTTATGTGCCTTACTTCATATGCCACTTTGCCTATATACCAACATCAACTACCTCATACATATACTGTGTACATTAACTTATATGCTGCTGTGCCACTCTTTGCAAATGTCAACGCTAGAAACTTCAGTTTATTTTATAGATATACGTTTTATACTTTTTATACTACTATGCAAAAACTCAGGACAGTATTACACTTTTATTATTTCATTTTATGCTTATGTTCATTGGGTGTTTGGTGTTTTAGGGGTGTTTGGTGTTTCAGTGTTGGTGTAAATTTTCATACTTTTATACTATTATGAAAAAACTCAGGACAGTGTTACACTTTTTTACTATTTTATGCTTATGTTTATTAAATGTTTTAGTGTTTAGTGTTTAGATGGTTACTGTTGCACCGAGGGACTGAGAGAAACGCAATTTCGGTCCTGTGTATGTCCTGTACATATTGCAGTTCTGACAATAAAGTTGACTTTGACTTTGACTTTTATATATATATATTATATATATATATATATATATATATANCTATTCCAGATATGTTTCAAAACAGGTTTGTGTTTTACTGCAATTGCTCCTCACAAATAGAGTTATTTACAAAAGTTTTTCAAATTAGAGATTTAAAATAAAACCTGTTTCTGGTGCTTCCATGTACGTTGTAGACTGGAGATAGAGATGTTTTCAAAACTGTAACATACCAGTCTATTTTTCTTGCTGCCCACTATTACTATATGACCAAGAAACAAACAAATATAGAGCTGTTTCTGTTTATTTTTGTTATTATTTTTTGGGTATGTTTTGCTTTATTTTGATCTTGTCACCATCAAATTCTGATGGTGTGTTGAAATGATCAGAAGGAGATTATAAACAGTATTGCAATGATTTTTGCCAAAATCTTTAGCTAAACTAAACAAGTTCATTCTCTGTACTGTATTTTGATATTATGTTAATGGGGATGTGTTAGGTTCAAGGTGACAAAAGAGACTGTTCAGCGATTTGTAGACATGCATGAGAATTTTGAACTGGATTCAAAAATGAACCAGTAGCCAGTGCAGGGAGACCAAGACTGGTGTAATGTACTCTATTTTGCATGTATTGGTTAAAAATCGGGCTGCTGCGTTCTGGACCAGTTGTAATTGTGCAATGGTGGTCTGACTGATACCAAACAGGAGTGAATTGCAGTAATCGAGCCTAGATGTAATAATTGCGTGTATTACTGTCTCTAGGTCATTTTGGATAATATGGGCTTCAGCTTTGACAGTCGCCTCAGCTGGAAAAAACAGGATTTAACGATCATGTTTACATGGCTGTTGAGTTTCATGGAAGGATCCATTATCACTCCCAGATTTGTGACTTTTTGTTTTTCTGACAGGGCTAGCGCAGAAAGGTTGATGCAGTGGTTCGAGATTGTGTCATTGGGAGGGAACAATATGGCTTCAGACTTCTTATCATTAAAACTTAAGAAATTTAAAGCCATCCAGTCCCTGATGTCAGCCAGGCAGTTGAGCAGAGGTTGAATAGAGCATGTACCATTGTTTCTTAAGGCCCCAGTATAGCTCTGCGTTCGGCCGTACGCCGCTCTATGCCGTTCGAACGCAGAGGCACAAGCGTATCCCCGCAGGGCATGTATGCGCCAAGCTCAAATTTTACGACCGTGAACGCAAACGCGTTGTCGCACAATAAACTGCCCGGCACCGGACTGTTTTGTATGTGACACAAATGTATTAAATTCCCCTTCTTTATCCCTGATCTGGCTTTTTCTTTTGTTTTTTTGCCAAAAGTCAAGTGATCGCTTCCTCCTCCGCTGACTCCATGACTGAAATGATGAGGAAATGAATGAATTTGTCATGAGCGAATTAAACTCGGGTCCAACGTGGCTGCGCGAGGTTCTGCAGATTTCTTGGTGTAATGGTCTGATGTGTGGGCAGCAGGACCAGCGCTCCCTGTTTTTAGTTTATTTTTTAGAAGTTTTTATTAACATTTAAACATAGAAAACCGCTGCAGCAGAAGCTGCCGGCTCTCGCCTTTTATTCCACCCGACCTGTTAATCAATTCAGTAGGCGTGTCAGCAAATGACCAATCAGCGACCTCAATTTGTCCTGTAGATAAATGCGCTGCACTGCTGCTGCTCAAATGACGTCAAGATTTTGGTGCGAAAACGCTGGAGCCTCCCGCTGAGCTATGAGGGTGAACTGCCTGCGTAAATTACGTGCTTACGGACCGGCGTACGGCCGTACGCAAAGCTATACTGGAGCCTTTAGTGGGAAGTAAATTTGGCAGTCATCGGCGTAGAAGTGGAAAGGTATGTTGTGTTTCCGGAAAATAGCACCAAGTGGCAGCAGGTATATGTAGTCTTTTGGCAAATTGAGAGGCATAAGTGTGGTGGAAAACACGCGGGAGACTATAAAGATTTCACTAATAATAATAATATACTAATAATGAATTCAATTTATAATGCACTTTTCATTAATGAAAATCTCAAAGTGCTACAAGGTGCAACAGAATTAAATGTCAACAAAACAAATAATAAAACAGTTAAAATCAATAACAGTATCAGCTAAGATCAAAAGTAGAATCATGAGGAGGTAGAGTATGCTCGGTTGAAAAGAAAGGTCTTCAAGCCGCTCTTAAAGTCAACCACAGATTGTGGGGCTCTCAGACAGTCAGGAAGAGAGTTCCACAGGCGGGGGGCAGCCACACTGAAAGCCCGGTCTCCCATGGTCTTTAATTTGGTTCTCGGAATGTGAAGGAGATTACTGTTCTGTGACCGCAGCGAACGGGTGGATGAGTATGGAATAAGAATATCCTTCAGATAATCCGGTGAAGTTCCGTGTAAGCACTGATGTGTAATGAGAGCAGTTTTGTACTGAATTCTGTAGGCGACAGGAAGCCAATGAAGGTTATGGAGAATGGGCGTAATATGTTCAAATTTCCGAACTCTCAACAAGATCCTTGCTGCACTGTTCTGAATATATTGAAGTTTCTGAAGGTTTTTGCCAGGGATTCCAATAAACAGGGAGTTGCAGTAGTCGAGCCTGGAGGAGACAAAAGCATGGACGAGCTTCTCGGCATCGGAAAAAGTTAGAGATGGGCGAAGTCTGGAGATGTTTCGAAGATGGAAGAAGCAAGTTTTAAACAGATGTTTAATGTGATTTTCAAATGTAAGATTGGAGTCCATTTTTATTCCAAGATTAGTAACAGAGGTGGAGAGGGTGATGTCTTGTCCAGAAAAGGAAAGTCTTGTTATAGGAGATGTCTGTACCTGGTGAGGGGTGCCAATCAGTATGGCCTCAGTCTTGGAGCAGTTTAATTGAAGAAAGTTCTGATTCATCCATGCCCTAATTGCCTCCAGGCAGGCAGAGAGGGCAGTGAGTGAAGATGGAGATGACAAGTTGGAAGATGAGGATGCTCCAGTCCTGATGTAAAGCTGTGTATCGTCGGCATAACAGTGAAAAGAAATGTTGAACTGATTAATAATTTGACCTAAAGGCAGCATGTAAAGAGAAAACAGCAGGGGCCCCAGAACCGACCCCTGAGGGACACCACAGGAGACACAGACTGTCTGGGACGTGGCGTTGCCAAGACTGACACATTCCAGCCTATTGGTGAGGAAAGATTTGAACCAGTCCAGGACGGTGTCGCAGAGACCGACCTCCACATGAAGACGGTGGAGGAGGATACTATGGTCCACAGTGTCGAAAGCTGCAGTGAGGTCAAGGAGGACAAGGATGGAGGAAGAGCCAGTGTCAGCAGCCAAGAGGACATCATTAGTAACTCTTAGCAATGCAGTCTCTGTACTGTGAGCTGTCCTCACTAATGGGACAATACAACACGAGAAGATTACCATCACTATTACCACAACAAGTAACAAGAAGGCACCTATCTTCATAAACCAAGCCTTCCATCTGCTCCTGAAGAGCCAGCCCAAGTTCCAGTCGTTCCAGGAACCTGAGTTCTCTATCTGCTGTCGTAACAGCCAGGGCAGAATTCTTTGTGTGGATGGCTGTCATGTTTGAACTAGGATCAGGGATAAAAGTACAACACTCTTCACCTATAACTGCACAAATTCCCCCTTCTACTGCAAGAAGAAGAAGGCTACATGATTCTGTAACGTCATCGTGCGGAGGGCTTGTCCTTCAGCTGTCAGGGTTGTGAAACCCTGATCCACTAGGGAAGTTAGATTTTCAAATTATTCAGCGATATTATTTATTTTGCGGGCATTATAAACATCCATCCATCCATTGTCTTCCGCTTATCCGGGGTCGGGCCACGGGGGTAGCAGACCAAGTAAGGAGGCCCAGACTTCCCGCTCCCCAGCCACTTGGAGCAGCTCCTCCGGGGGAATCCCAAGGCGTTCCCAGGCCAGCTGAGAAACATAGGCTGTGTCTCAATTCAGGGGCTGCGTCCTCATGAGGACCCAGCCTAGCTGGGCCGAGTAGGCCACGCACTCACAAGGCCGGGTGGGCTGAGCGAAACTGCTGAAATGGGACGGTCTAGCCTTCCGGAGAGCCGGCATTGAAGTGGGTGGGGCGTTCTCTTGAAGTGGGTGGGAAGTTCTTGTGTGCGCGCTTGGTGTGGAAACGCTAAAATATATTAGTTAGCTGAATACATGTATATATATTAGTGTTTCTGAGTTTACTGTTTGTTAAGAACTGATTACAAATCAGCTTATTTTACACGTGCGTAGAAAGGATTTTCTGAGGGGCAATCGTTTAAAAGAAAGAGTGGACCTATGAAAGGCAAGTTGCCAAGTAGCTCAATTGGTTAAGCATCCTGCGGTTGGCACAGAGATACTTTTCTTGAAGCTGGTTCGAATCTCACTCGGTACGGTTAAAACTTATTTTACGTTTGTCTTTTATTGGATAAAAAAAATGAGGACTGAGATTAAAAAGAAGGAGTTTGTGAAACTCCTTCTTTTTTTTATCCAATAAAAGACAAACGTAAACTAAGTTTTAACCGTACCGAGTGAGATTCGAACCAGCTTAGAGAAAAAGATCTCTGCACCAACCGCGGGATGCTTAACCAACTGAGCTACTGGACAACTTGCTTTTTGTCAAAGTCAAAGTCAAAGTCAACTTTATTGTCAGAACTGCAATATGTACAGGACATACACAGGACCGAAATTGCGTTTCTCTCAGTCCCTCGGTGCAACAGTAACCATCTAAACACTAAACACTAAAACATTTAATAAACATAAGCATAAAATAGTAAAAAAGTGTAATACTGTCCTGAGTTTTTTCATAATAGTATAAAAGTATGAAAATTTACACCAACACTGAAACACCAAACACCCAATGAACATAAGCATAAAATGAAATAATAAAAGTGTAATACTGTCCTGAGTTTTTGCATAGTACAGTAGTATGAAAAGTATAAAAACGTAAATCTGTCCCGGTTTTGCACCTGATGGAGTAAGACGTGTCGGAGGGAGCTCCTGCAATCCTGCAAATTGTTCTTTTAAGAAAAGGTGCATTTGGGCATTTCATGTTGCCTGTCCTCTAAACTTTATAAGAGCTCTTTTATAAATCAAGATGCCTCCAAAATCTAAAAACACGATCAATTTGACGGCCGCAGCGGGGAGGTCTGCTCCCACGCTGTCATCACCGCCGCAGCTTGTGGAGACTTCACCGAGGGGCGCGGCTGCCAGGCGACAGCCAGAAGAAACTTCTTGGAACGTGTCGGAGTTTAAAGCTGAACTTCTCGGTGCACTCCGTGAAGAGATGGTGAGCATTTTTAAGACGGAGTTGGAGACGGCGCTGAATAATAATCTGTCCCAGATTAAGTCGGAGCTGCACAGCGTGAAGTCGGAGCTGAATGACAGCATTGTGGCTATTAAGTCGGAGGTGGATACATTAAAGGTGACTGTTGCAGGCATGGAGGGACCGCTGTCTTCATGCACTGATGATGTGATTTCACTCAAGAGTAATTTGGACAAGCTTTCGGTGCAGGTCCTCGCTCTTGATAATAAATGTGAGGAATTAGAGTCAAGATCTCGGCGGAATAATATTAGAATTATTGGATTTCCGGAGGAGCGTAACCCCATCAGCGCTAATATGATTTCCACCCTGCTTAAGGATGCGCTCGGCCTGGATAAGGAACCGGTGGTGGACCGGGCGCACCGATCTCTACAGTCCAGACCGAAGCCGGGTGAGCGGCCCCGCCCTATAATAGCTCGTTTACATTATTATACAGACTGCGCCGACATTCTACAGCGGGCCAGAGTCCAGCAGCGGGTAAAAGTGGGAGACGCCACAATCTCCATCTTCCCTGATTTTACTGCTCGGATTGCAAAAGCCCGTGCAGCTTTCAATGACGTCAGACATCAGCTCAGAGAGGTTCCGGACATACGGTTTGGGCTGCTGCATCCAGCTCGACTTTGCATTACTAAAGGAGGTGTCACGAGAGAGTTTACTTCACCTGTGGAGGCGGCTGCCTTCGTGAAAACACTGAAGACAAAATAAAACTGCCAGCACCACCTTAAAATTAAAACTATGGCTTGACTGTAAGTAAAAGTTTCAATCAGATTTTTCTTTATTTTAAAATGACTTTTGACAGTGGTGGCTGTATTGCTTATTTGAAATATTTTTGATCTTGTTTAGTTTAATATGAAGTGAGTGACGCTGTTCATATTGTTCAGTTTAGGAAAATTTTTATTTAGGCTTTTTAGGTTGGTCTAAACTTTAGACCAACTGGAGACACAAGAGGATTTGGTGACATGTAATACACTTATTCTGTTATTAAATACACGATCGTTTATATTTGTTTGCAGGAGCTCCAACTGAGTTGGGGTGAATTGAGGTTGATGGTTGGGTTCAAAACCTTAAGTTTAGTCTTTAGGCTTATGACTCCTATTGGAGTTTGCACTGGTATTCCGTCGTTTGGGGATGGGATAATGGTAAGTGCTATCTGGGGGAGGGATGTGGTGTGTTGTGTGTGTGTGTGTTTCTATTTTTTTATTTTATTTTTTTATTCTTTACCTGGTACGTGGGGGCGGAGGCTGAATGTTTCATCAATATTAACGCATATTTTACATGGCTAATGCAAATAACTCAAATGTAAGATTTATTAGCTGGAATATTAGAGGTTTAGGGTGCGCTGTCAAACGAAGTAAGGTGTTATCTCATTTAAAACGTTTGAAACCTGACATTGTTTTTCTACAGGAGACCCATATGAGAATTAAAGACCAGTCTAGACTTAAATGTTCATGGGTTGCAGAGGTACTCCACTCCAGTTTTAATTCAAAGTCTAGAGGGGTTGCTATTTTAATAGGTAAATCTGTACCATTCAAAATGTCTAAAGTCATTTCAGACAAAGATGGCAGATATCTGATAGTATTAGGTACTTTATTCCATGTATCCACCTTGCTAGTTAATGTATATGCTCCCAATTTTGACAATCCTGGTTTTATGAATAAGCTGTTTGAAATTTTGCCATCTTTGAATGACTCTGTTTTGATTTTTGGTGGGGATATGAACTGTACTATAGATCCTCTGTTAGACCGTTCTAAACCTGTTCTAACCCAATCATCAATGGCTAGAACCCTAAATAGTTTCATGTTAAATAATGGTTGTGTTGACCCCTGGAGATCTCATAATCCGAACAATAAGCAATATTCTTTTTATTCACCTGTTCATCAGACTTTTTCACGTATAGATTATTTTTTTATAGATGCTAAACTTATGCCTAAAGTATCAAATGCTACATATCACCCAATCATTATTTCGGATCATGCTCCTGTCTCTTTTGATCTTCAGATTGCACCTGGGCCTCGATATCCCTCTCAATGGCGATTTAACACCTCATTATTATTAGATGATAAATTTCACAAATTTATTACGGACGCAATAGAGGATTTTATTGCACTTAATGATTCTGATTCTGAACCAATTTCTAGGGCGCTCCTGTGGGATTCTTTGAAGGCATATTTACGTGGTCAGATAATTTCATATTCTGCGCATGTGAGGAAATTGAAGATGTCAAAGATTCAGAAGCTTGTATCTGAGTTGGAATTGGTTGATCAACAGCTTGCAGCTACTCCATCTGATAATCTTTCAAAGCGTCGTTTGGTCCTACAAACTGAGCTGGATCTTATTACAACTAATGAGGCGGAGCGCCTTATGCTTCATTCTCGTGCTAGGTATTATGAACATGGAGACAAGCCAAGCAGATTATTAGCTCATCAATTGCGCCGCCAAGCAGCTTCACGTTCAATATGTCGTATTACAGACGGCTCGGGGGTCCAGCAGGAGGACATGCAAACTATTAATTTGGTTTTTTCATCATTTTATGAGTCCCTGTATAAATCTGAACTTCCAACAGATCTGACTGATATGCATAAGTTCCTGGATGAGCTTCAGTTTCCTTCTTTACACCCAGAATTGATTGATCATCTAGAATCTGGTCTGACTATCCAGGAGTTAAATACCTCTTTACAAAATATGCAAAATAATAAAGCTCCGGGACCTGATGGATTCCCATCTGAGTTTTTTAAAGTATTTCAAGCTAAACTTATTCCATTGCTTTATTCTGTCTATGTTGAGTCTCTGTTACTCGGTTCACTTCCCCCTTCACTAAGGCAAGCTTCTATCAGCGTTCTCTTAAAGAAAGACAAGGATCCTGATCTCTGTACCTCCTACCGGCCAATATCTTTAATGAATGTTGACACAAAGATTCTTGCAAAGGCCCTGGCTCAAAGACTTGAAAGAGTTCTCCCAACAATTATCTCCAGGGAGCAAACTGGCTTCATAAAGGGACGTCAACTTTATTACAATGTTCGTACATTGTTGAATGTTATTTATTCGAGGGGGACTTCACTAGCGCCTGAGGTTGTCATAACAATTGACGCTGAGAAGGCATTCGATCGGGTTGAATGGAGTTATTTGTTTGTCGTTTTGGAAAAATTTGGATTTGGTAAAAACTTTATATCGTGGATACGCCTTCTTTACACTTTGCCCTGTGCCAGTATTATTACCAATAATAACAGATCCGGATATTTTCTTTTAAATAGAGGATGCAGACAAGGTTGCCCCCTATCGCCCCTTTTGTTTGCACTTGCAATAGAGCCTTTGAGTATTTTTTTGAGATCCTCTCCAAGTGTTAATGGAATCATCAGGAGCCATACAGAAATAAGATTGTCATTATATGCAGACGATTTGCTTCTATATGTTACTGATCCAATAAGAACTTGTCCCGCAATTGTGAAATTTTTTCACAGATTCGCCCATTTCTCAGGGTATAAAGTTAATGTCATCAAGAGTGAATGCTATCCTGTTAACCACTTGGCCTTACAACTCTCCCAATCGGATGTCCCTTTTAAGCTATGCCCTTCAGGTTTTCGATATCTTGGGGTCAACATAACCAGATCTTTTAAGTCTCTGTACTCTAAAAATTTTCTTTCACTTTTGGTGGACATCAAAAAAGACTTTCAAAAATGGGAATCCCTCCCACTCTCTTTGATAGGGAGAATAAGTACTGTTAAAATGAACATCCTGCCAAAATTTTTGTTTCTTTTTATATGTCTACCTGTATTTTTACCAAAAAGTTTTTTTAATTCTTTAGATTCAGCTATTGGTAATTTTTTGTGGAACGGCAAAACACCCAGAGTAAGACAAAAAACACTTCAGAACTGTAAGTTTCATGGTGGTCTTTGCTTACCAAATTTTCGATTTTATTACTGGGCAGCTAATATTAACAAAATTGCTTTCTGGTCTAATCCCGTTGATATAACCTGGTGTGAATTAGAAATATATTCATGTCCCTCAGCTTCACTTTCAGCTTTGCTTACAGGTCCAACTTCTGTGAATCCCTCAGGCCAAACTACCAACCCCATAGTTGTAGATACATTCCGGATATGGTTTCAGTTTAGGAAACAGTTTAAATTTACAGACCCCATAGTCTTGACCCCAATTTTAAAAAAAACATTGTTTAAACCTGCTCTTACTGATCCAACATTCTCCTTATGGCAGAATAAAGGACTAAAATGTTTCAAAGATTTATTTAGAGAAGGGTTGTTTTGCTCTTTCACTGATTTAGCTTCTAAATTTCATCTCCCACCCTCTCATTTGTTTAGATATTTTCAGATAAGAGCTTGTGCAAAATCCTTAT
>JBBPBX010024860.1:19278-39344 GCA_038048925.1 Garcialebias charrua | reverse complement strand
TATATATATATATATATATATATATATATATATATATATATATATATATATATCAGAGTCAGAGAGTCAGAGTCAGAGAGTCTTTATTGTCATTTGCACCGCATGTGGTACATGTGATGAAAACGAGATTATGTACACGGGGTCCCAGTTACATCCAACAACAAATGCAAGAGAAAAACAGTAATAACATCTAGAATTAACTAAGAGAAACATCAACTAGTAATACACTAAGCCCTAATGTAGTGGAAAAACATCATTATAAACAGCAGCACGAACATGAGTCTGTATGAGCAGATGGTCACAGATGAACACAGCAACAAGAAAACAGATCAGCATCAGCATGATGTGATATTTTGCAGTGATTATTCTTATTATTTATTTATTCATGAGTCTAACAGCCTCAGGGTAGAAGCTGTTCCTCAGTCTAGTGGTTCTACATTTGATGCTCCTCAACCTCCGTCCTGAGGGGAGTGGGGCAAAGAGTGAGTGTGCTGGGTGAGTGAGGTCTTTCATGATGCAGGTGGCTCTTTTCCTGCATCTGGAGGTGTAAATGTCTGTGATGGTGGGGAGACTGACTCCAACAGACTTCTGTGCAGCCTTCACCACTCTCTGTAGAGCTTTCCTCTCTGCAACTGTGCAGCCTCCATGCCACACATTGATGCTGGAGCACAGGATGCTCTCCACTGCACACCTGTAGAAGGAGGTGAGAACTGGGCTGCTCAGACCAGCTCGTCTCAGCCGTCTGAGGAAGTAGAGTCTCTGATGACCTTTCTTGATCAGGCTGGTGGTGTTGTTGCTCCAGCTGAGGTTATCATTCAAGTGTACACCCAAGTATTTGTAGCTGGAGACCACCTCCACCGCAGATCCACCTATGTTCAGTGGGGCATGGGTGTGTTTGTTCCTTCTGAAGTCCACAATCATCTCCTTTGTCTTCTTCACATTCATGTGAAGATTATTCTCTTTGCACCAGCTCTCCAGGTGTTCCACCTCCTGTCTGTAGCTGGACTCATCATTGTTTGTGATGCATCCCACCACCGCTGTATCATCTGCAAACTTAACAATATGACAGCCTGGATGTGTGGCTGTACAATCATATGTGAGCAGAGTGAACAGAAGAGGGCTCAGCACACATCCTTGGGGAGAGCCAGTGCTGAGGGTTATGGTGGAGGAGGAGAAGTTGTGGATCTTCACGGACTGTGGTCTGTTTGTTAAGAAGTCTAGTACCCAGTTACAAATGGAGGGGCTTAGTCCAAGTGTGGATAGTTTGTCTGAGTTTGGGGGATCATGGTGTATATAAATACAGTATACAGGTTTTATACAGATATAAAAAGTATTGTAAATGTAAACAGTAGTAATAAATGTAAACAGTAGTATTGAATGAAACAGTAGTAATAAATGTAAACAGTGAATGTAAACAGTAGTATGACTATAGGTAGTAATGTAATACAAACATTAGTGCAAATATAAGAAGTAGTGCAAACTGAATGAGCTCATGACTGTGAGTTGAGTGAATAACCCATTTTGATGACATAGAGTCCAGTGTTAAAATCTTTGTGTTATGTGGTGGTGTGTGAAAGTTTTTTGTGATTAAGGCAGTACAAGTGGGAGGGAGGGCAGAGCAGGCAGAGAGTTAAGCATCCTGACTGCCTGATGAACAGAGCTGTCATTTAGTCTGCTGGTTCGAGCCTGGAGACTCCTCAGTCTCCTCCCTGAAGGCAACAGGCTGAAGCAGCTGTGTAGTGGGTGTGTGGGATCACCTGCCATGCAGAGGGCTTTCCGAGTGAGGCGGTTGCTGTGTAAGTCCTGTAGTGAGGGGAAGGAGGTGCCGACAATCTTCTCAGCTGCTCTCACGATGCGCTGGAGGCTCTTGCGGCAGGATGCAGTACATGCACCAAACCACACCGTGATGCAGCTGGTCAGGACACTTTCTATGGCACCCCTGTAGAAGGTGCACATGATGGGGGTTGAAGCTCCAGCCCTTTTCAGCTTGCGGAGAAAGTAGAGGCGCTGGTGAGCCTTCTTGGCCAGTGATGCAGTGTTCCTGCTCCAGGACAGGTCCTCTGAGACGTGCACTCCCAGGAACTTGGTGCTGTCCACTCTCTCCACTGTGGTGCTGTTGATGGTCAGAGGGGCATGTTGGGCATCCCTCTTCCTGAAGTCCACAACAATCTCCTTTGTCTTCTCCACGTTGAGAGTGAGATTGTTGTGTCCGCACCACAAGGCCAGGCGGCTCACCTCGTTCCTGTAGTCCGTCTCATCGTTGTTGCTGATGAGACCCACCACTGTTGTGTCGTCCGCAAACTTGATGAAGTGGTTGGAGCTGTATGATGGTGTGCAGTCGTGTGTTAGCAGGGTGAATAGAAGGGGGCTCAGCACACATCCTTGTGGGGCTCCTGTATTCAATGTGATGGTGCTGGATGTGTTATTCCCGACCCGTACTGCCTGTGGTCTCCCGGTCAGGAAGTCTAGCAGCCAGTTACACATTGAGGTGTTCAGCCCCAGACTGTCCAGTTTAAGGATGAGCTGTTGGGGGATGATGGTGTTGAATGCTGAGCTGAAGTCGATGAACAGCATTCTAACATAGGAGTCTTTCGTGTCCAGATGTGTGGAGGGCAGAGGAGATGGCATCGTCGGTTGAGCGATTAGGCCGATATGCAAATTGGAAGGGATCCAGGGAGGCAGGGAGGACAGATGTGATGCTTTTCATGACTAGCCGTTCGAAGCACTTCATCAGGATGGGGGTGAGTGCTACTGGACGATAGTCATTGAGGCAGGAGGGCGTTGCCTTCTTTGGGACAGGGATGATGGTGGTGGCTTTGAAACAGGTGGGGACGATGGCCTGACTCAGCGAGATGTTAAAGATGTCCGTGAAGACCGCTGCGAGTTCTCCTGCACAGTCCTTCAGCACACGACCAGGTATGTTGTCAGGACCAGAAGCTTTCCGGGCGTTGATCTTGATGAATGATCGCCTCACGCTGTCTGAGGACAGCGCCAGCACCTGGTCATCGGGAGAGGGGGTGAGTTTTTGTGCAGGTGTGCTGTTACATGCCTCAAACCGAGCAAAGAAGTCATTCAGTTCATTCAGCGTAGAGGTTGTGCTGTCACAGGTCTGTGGGGATGGTTTGTAGTTTGTGATGGTCTGTATTCCCTGCCACAGACTCCGTGTATCCTTGCTGTCCTTGAAGCGGTGAGCTATTTTCCTGGAATACTGCTTCTTGGCCTTTCTGATGCCCCGGGCCAGGTTGTTTCTGGCTGTCCTCAGGCCCACCTGATCTCCCGCTGTGAAGGCAGCATTCCTGGCTCTCAGGAGTCTGTAAACCTCTGCTGTCAGCCATGGCTTCTGATTTGCCCGAACAGTGATGGTTTTGAGGTTGGTTACATCATCAATGCACTTGGTGATGTATGAACATACAGTGTCTGAGTACTCCTGGAGACATGTGTTGTTGTTTGTGGTAGCAGCTTCTTTGAACATACTCCAATCTGTGGTGTCAAAACAGTCCTGGAGTGCCTCTGAAGACCCCTCTGGCCACACTCGTATCTGCTTGCGAACTGGTTTTGTGACTTTCACTAGTGGCCTGTATGCTGGCTTTAGCATAACACAGATATGATCAGAAGCGCCAATGTGGGGGAGGGGGAGGGCCTTGTAAGCTGCTTTCATGGTGGTGTAAACTTGGTCCAGTGTATTTCTGCCTCTTGTTGGGAAGTTTATGTTTCTGTATGTTTTTGGAAATACACTCTTTAAATCTGCTTGGTTGAAATCACCAGCCATGATGAGAAAAGCATCAGGGTGGGCTGTTTGCTGCTCACTGATGTGCAGATATAGTTCATTCAGTGCCTCACCTCTAACTTTGCTGTTGGAGCTTGGAGGAATATATACAGCAACGATCATAACAGCTGTAAATTCCCTCGGTAAATAGAACGGTCTGCATTTAATAGTCATAAACTCCACTAAAGGTGAGCAGTGTTTGTAGACCACAGTAGCATCCAGACACCATGCGTTGTTGATGTAAACACAGAGCCCCCCTCCGCGTGTCTTACCTCCCTCGTTGAGAGTTCGGTCCGCTCTGTAGCATGTTAGCCGCTCGAGCTGAATAGCGTGGTCCGGAACGTTGTTGTTAAGCCACGTTTCCGTGAATACAAACACACAACAGTCTCTCACAGTCTTTTGTGTCGTTCGTTGCAGGCGTATATAATCCAATTTGTTGTCCAAGGAGCGTACGTTAGCCAAAACCATGGATGGAATAGCCGGCTTGTGTAGGCTAGCTGCTAGCCTAGCTCCATACCTCTGCGCTTACCCCGCTTCTGCTTCCTGTCATGCCGCTTGTGGCGCTTCCACTACGGGCGCGATGAAGGGAGGCTCGGTTCTGGCTTCCAGAGCAGGCCGTAGTCACGTAGCTTCTCCTCGAGTTGGCTGCTTATTCCCAAATGAGCGTTTTTTCCGACATCAAGCAGGAACTCACGGCTATACTTGCGTTCTTGAACACGTAGACATGACGAAGACGTGCCGGCACATTGCGGCATGCAGGACAAAAAAGATGAAAACACTGTGTTGTCGGGAGAGAGAGAAGCCGCAGCGTTTGCACGCGCCGCCATCGTGGATTTGGATAAATATTGGCATAGTGGCATATGTTTTTAATTTCTAAAAGAAAAGGCAATGTTCTTGCTTTTTACCATGTTTTGTCTTCTGTCGGGTGCTCCCTTCTTCAGAGCTCTCCACAGTGAACTATCTTGCACGAAGACTTTGCTTTTTTTCCCCGCGGATGCCCTTCCTGACACAACCCAGAGCACCGAGTTACCACAGCCCTCTATGTGGAGCAGAGAGCTGCTAACTAGGGCGCCCGTCATAGCAGATGGTAGGGGTTAAGGGCATTGCTCAATGGCCCAGAGTGGGATTGTTGCTTTTGTTGGAAAATCAGTGACTGTGCATAATGATTACTTGAAACTGAAAGTTATGCACCATAACTCATGTTCCCTGAAGGAAGGGAACGAGGTGCAACATAATTGCTATGGGAATTTGCGCCCCGCACGATTACCTGAAGGAATACACTCACGCCTTTACGGCCGGGGCGTCAGCGTCACGCCAGAGACCCCGCCCTCTGGGTATTTAAGGCGCTGACGCCCATCCCACTTCCTCCAAAATGCACTTCACCGAGCTTTCAGCATTGAAAAGGGCCAGGTATGTTGCACCTCGTTCCCTTCCTAACATGAGTTATGGTGCATAACTTTCAGTTCCCTTATCAGTCAGTCACTAGGTGCAACATAATTGCTATGGGAACATAATTCATTCACGCCCTTGAAATGCTCAGTAAAATGCATGCTAGTGTGAACGTCCACTTTATTCAATAGGCATCTCAAAACTGCTTTCTACTGTGTGTTAGAAAGGACAGCCTGAGTGACATCACACGCAGTAACGTCCAAACTGTAATGCTTTGCAAACGTATTTGTTGAGCTCCAGTTCGCAGCCGCACAGATGTCTGCAACTGGTACACCCTTGAACAATGACCAGGAGGTAGCCAAGCCCCGAGTGGAGTGAGCACGCACTCCAGAGGGCACCTGTTGACCTTTGCTACTGTATGCCCTTTTAATGGCCTCAGTCACCCAGTGTGAGAGGCTGCTTTGATAGGGCCCTACCAGTAGCTGGGGCCACAAAGCACACAAACAGTTGATTTGTTTTCTTCCATTCAGCTGTTCTCTGCATGTAAGCGCTTAAAACCCTCACGGGGCAGAGCGCCTTCAGCCTTTCCTGTTCTTGAGTGAGGACAGGAGCAGGAGGAAAAGCAGAGAGATCAAAATCCAGACTCCTGGGGTTCAGAGTCAAGACCTTGGGGATATACGCAGGATTAGGCCTTAAGGTGACCTTTGACCCATCAGGGGCAAACCTGGTACATATTGGGTGCACGGACAGAGCATGGAGGTCACCCACGCGTTTTGCCGAGCAAAGAGCCAAGAGCAAAGTGGTCTTATAAGATAAAAAATCTATCTTAATATCGCTTAATGGTTCAAATGGGGGCTCACAGAGAGCACTCATGCCGGGTACCGACCTAACGCGTCGAAACGCTCCTGCCGCCCCTTTTTGGCCGCTTGTCACATTCACACAGCCACTGAAGACGCGTCTGATGACGCGCCCTGGGAGGAGGCAGAGGAGGGGGGGTGTCTGGCTCCTTTTCCGGTTGTTTCTTGTACACAGGGCAGACAAAATCAGCTGTACGTGAGCCTCATTACTACTTGAGTGGGTTTTCTACGAGCCGAACTGCAGCTCCAAAAGTCTTTGTTGAGATTAAAACTTTTTTTTAATGTTTGGGGTGATCGTACGCTCGAGCGGACAGCAGCAACTGTAAAAATGCCAAGTTTCTTACCGTAGGCTGGATTCTTCATGGAGGCTTGATGGGGTAAGTTTAAAAAGTCCAAAAATGTCCAGTTTTCGTTGCGTTATCACATATCAGAGGCTCTCCCGATTGGTTGCTGTGACGCGGCGAGCGTCGAAGGTTCAAATATTTGACCCTTGGCGGCTCGACGCGTAGGTTGCTTCGGACACGTGCGTGCGCGGAAAGGAACTGCCGGGTGCCGCTGCGCCGCTTCAAACACTCAAAACGCGCCGCTTCATGATTCGCAGCGCCTCGACGCATCTCCACATAGACTTTCAATGTAAACCGGCTGCTTCCGCTGGCCGAAACGCGTCAGGTCCATACCCGGCATCAGGACCAGACTGAAATCCCATCCAGGGGTCAAGATCCTGCTGGAGGGTCTCTTTCTTAGCACGCCCTTCATAAATCTTATTATGAGCGGGTGTGCGCCAGGTGTCCTGCTCCCCCAGCCCTCATGACAGGCTGAAATTACTGATAAAAACACCTTAATGGTTGAGAAAGAACAACCTTTCTCTAGCAGGTCCTGAAGAAAGTTGAGGAGCTGGACCAAGTCACATGAATAAGAAATAATATTTCTTTCCATGCACCAAGCTTCAAAAATACACCATTTCCGGGCATAGAGAGACTGTGTTGACACAGCTCGGGCATTTTGAATGGTATTTACCACGTTCTCAGGCAGGCCTGAGGCCACCAGTTTGTTCCTCTCAACCACCAAGCTGAAATCTGCCACAGTTCTTAGCATAAGCAGCGAGGTTGTTCCTTCTGGTGACGTGGTGGATCCCTGGAGAGGAGCAGGTGGTGGAGCTAGCTCCTCCTCAAAGGCCCTGATTTCTTTGGCCCTTTGAGGGCCAACCAGGTTAGGAAGAGGGCCCTCCTGCAGATGTGCCACCCTATCACTCTGATCGAGGGTGTTGGGAGGCAGAAGCAGTCTGTTGTCCTCATTGGGCAAAAGCGGAACAGAATGTCTCTTTTTCCTCTTTTTGTGGGGAGTCATGGTTCTGAGGAGGAACAGGCTCTGTATACGAGCAGACCTCCTGACTCCAGCCCGTTTCATGGTTGGGTCTGGTTCACTGGCCTCCGGCCTCATCAGTGCCCTGGAGCCTGATGAAACTCCGGGGAGCTGTGATTCACCTGATGGGTGGATGTCGTTTGAGAGCAGAACTGACTCAGTACAGCGAGCGCGGTCACACGCTGCAGGATCATTGCTTAAACAGGACGTGTCACCCACTGAGGATGAGGAGGCAGCTTTAGCATGAGGATGTGAAGCTGCTCGAGATAACGAAATAGGTTTTGGCCTATGGGCAGCTGTCGTGACCCCCCCATCACTTACTGGAATCCGTTGAATAGGAGCTGGTGGGTTGTCAGGTTCTGTCGGCATGCACCCCTGGAGCGCGGATGTGTTACAGGTTTGTTTGGTTTGTCTATTGCCGGCCCCGTGGTTTACAATGGAGAGAGGACTGGAACACGTGACCCTTCTCACCTGTCTCTGTTAGGACTGACGAGCCTGATTGCAGACACCTCTGGCACTGTCTGTTGCAGACAGACCGAGGCACCCAGCTGAGTCAAGAAAACAGAGAGGGGCTGTTTTTTGAGCTTTATTTGTGCTTATGTGTAACGACATATTTGACTTTATGTCACTCACAGCAGAAAATACATGATTCGTGCATAAAACAAAGTCACCAGCTTTTTGTACCGTGTTACAAACAAAGTCTGGATGTGAAAAGTTCATTTCCCGTACCATGTGGGCGGGTGATCCTGTAAAGTCAAGAAGAAGGCCTGGTTTGTCATGCACGTTTCTGTCTGGCTTCCCGGTTCGCCGAGGAGGTCCTGTGTCGGACCGCCTGACGGGGAACAAATCTGTTCTTGCTCCAGGCGTGTTCGGCCCGAGGTGGGTCCGGCGATGGTCTCTGCTGGTGCTCGGCCTCGTATGCCGGCCGCTTTTGCGGTGGGACACGTGTGGCTGAGTGATGTCGAGGCTGCGCTTGTCTGCTCCCAGCTGACTCCTTAGGGGGGGGGGGGTGTAAGCTCTTCTAGGAATGCCTACCCGGAGAGCCTCAGCCTGTTTGCACCTTTGGTCCAGCCTGGTCTGAATTCGATCCAGAGCTATTCCGAATAATCCCGTCGGTTCTATCGAGTGGTGCGGAAAAGGAATCCTGTGTCCCTCCGGGAAGTCAGTTAGGGTCATCCACAGATGGCGTTGTACGATGACCACCTCAGCCATGCCTCTGCCTTGTGCAATAGCTGCTGTCCCCATCATGCAGAGCACAAAGTCTGTTGCCCTGCAGGCTTCTTCTAGGCGTTAGCCTGTTTGTCTGTCATTACCTGGAGCTCTGGCAGTTTTTCAGCCAGGTACGCTTGCATCATGGCAGACGCGTTCATTACGCGCGCCGCTAGGCCCTGAGCCCTGTAGCATTTCTCGAGCAGAGAGGCCAAGGCTCGACAGGCTTTGCTGGGCAGAGTTGGTTTCATCCCGGATGACCTGGGGGCCAGGTGAGACGCCAACGTGTCCTCCATCTGAGGCACACTGGCTATTCCCGCCTTTTCCATCCCATCCACGTCGAGGAACTGCGAGAGCGGCAGCAGCATGGGAGCCCTGGGCTGAGGCCAGGTGCGAGTCAGCTCCGTGAGGAAATCCGGAAAGATGGGCATTCTTTGCCTCGTGGCGGACTGCTGTTTTGAGTAAAAATAATTTCCTGCCAACCTTGTGACTTGTTGACGAGGTGGAGGTTCTGGCCACGGGATCTGCAGCACGTCCGTTGCTCTGCGACACAAGTCGAACAGAGCAGGGATTGAAAAGTCAGTCTCCGGGAGCACAGGCGCCGGGGTGCGGGAGAGGTCTCCCCCCTGTTCGTCGTACTCAATGTCGGCGTCATCCGCAGAAAATTCACCTGAGGCTGATATCGAGATCTCGTCTTCGTTCATCAAGCCTCGAGTGTCGAAGTCGGTTGTTAAGTCCCCGATGGGAGCCAGCGCATCCGGGCTGTTGCCCCATTCGACTTGGGTGCTGTCCTCCAGAGCCATGCTCTCGAGCTCCGGTGTGGGAGTGAGAGGCTCAGTAGTTTCCGGGTCTGTTTGCACCGCAACAGTGCCCATGGCTTTGGCGACGAAGTCCGCCCGGTGCCCCCTCACCGCCTCCAACATCTGGTTGCAGTGTGGGCAAGAGTTGAGCGTGTCCAGCGCCATCTTTGCATGCAGCATTCCCAGGCAGACGGGACAGGCCTCGTGAGTGTCCGTCGCCAAAAGGGAAAAACCGCATCCGCTCAGGCAGGCGCGCAAGGTCAGGCTCGCTGTTCTGCTCGTCTTCTTTGGAAGTCTTGGCTTTTGCTTTCCTTTCTCCGGAGGCATGTCTGAGATAAGACGAGCGAGTCCTTCCAAAATCCTTTTTTTAAGACGTCTCCTCCGTCGCGTCGCTTTCGCTGGCTAGCCTGCTATGAAATTAGCAGAGGTAGCGATGTGATGCAGTTAGCGCCATCGAGCGAAGCAGTCTGCGGAAAGAGGAGAAAAAAATACTTCGAGGTTAAGGAAAAATGTGCCGGACTAGCTTTCGCTAGCCCAGCAGTACGTAGGAAGAATTCTCTGTACGCCCTGTGTAGGGAGCAAGCTCACCTCTGGTCGAGCGATGAAGCAACAGAGAAGTTACTTTGAGATTTTTATTAATGAAAAGTGCATTATAAATGGAATTCATTATTATTATTATTATTATTATTATTATTATTAGGTCCCGCGAAGAGAAGAGAAGTTCAGGTTTTAGTGAGGTGAAGGGCAATAAGAGGGATGGGCGTCAGCACCTTAAATACCCAGAGGGCGGGGTCTCTGGCGTGACGCCAACGCCCCGGCCGTAAAGGCGTGAGTGTATTCCTTCAGGTAATCGCACGGGGTGCAATTTCCCATAGCAATTATGTTGCACCGAGTGACTGACTGATAAGGGAACTGCTTGTGTTGTTCACTGAGAGCATTAAATAACCATATTGTTCATGTACTGTAGACAGTTCATGAGTTTTGATATGTACTCTTCAGTGTTTCTTTTACGTTACGGTTTTGTGATATGGCTACCACTGGTCACTTGCACATGAATCAGTCAAGCCAGTTAAATCTCATGGCATTGTTTGCCTAAACACACAAAGCTGCAAAGATTTGGCCAGTTTAGACCAGGACTTAAACAGGGCACAGACGGTATCCCCTGGACTCCTTCTGAGTTTTGTTAGCTAACAGTTCTAACGTTGTCTGTCTCATTCATCTCAATGTGACCCTGTGATGGACTGGCAACCTGTTCAGGGTGCATCACACCTGTCCCCCATTGACTACCAGCTACCTGCAACCATTGGTGGAAAAGTGGATAGATCGATGGATGTATGGACTGGTGAAAATTTTGGAAAAGTATTGAAAATGCTGTCAGACCCAGCATCTATGTTGAACTCCCCCCTCCCTCTCTCCCTTTCTCTGTCTTCTCCCTCCCCTCTGCTGATGGCATTGCTGACATTATCAGCAAGTCTAAAGGCCCCAGTATAGCTGTGCGTTGGGCCGAACGCCGCTCGACGCCGTGGGAACGCCGCGGCACAAGCCTTTGAACGCGGGCGTGAACGCGCCAAGCTCAAATTTTACGACCGCTTACGCGCGCGTTGTCTCACAATAAACTGCCCGGCGGCGGACTGTTTTGTATGAGACACAAATGTATTAAATTCCCCTTCTTCATCCCTGATCTGGACTTTTCTTTTGTTTTTTTGCCAAAAGTCAAGTGATCGCTTCCTCCTCCGATGAGGAGGAAATGAATGAATTTGTCACGAGCGAACTAAACTCATGTCCAACGTGGCTGTGCGAGGTTCTAAATATTTCCTGGTGTTCTGGTGTGCTGGACCAGCGCTCCCTGTTTTTATTTAATTTTTTAGAACTTTTATTAACATATAAACACAGAAAACCGCTGCGCAGCCCGTGCCTTTTTTCCCCCCACCCGACCTGTCAATCAATTCAGTAGGCGTGTCAGCAAATGACCAATCAGCTACCTTAATTTGTCCCGTAGGTAAACGCTCCGCCCTGCTGTTACTGCTGGAGCCTCACGCTGAGCTATACTGACTGAGGAGCGCCTGCCGCGCAGCACGCGTGCGTCGAGCGGCGTTCGGCCCAACTTAGTCCTCAAACTAAAACACTCTGTAACAAATTTCGGTTGTAAGCTGCCCAAAACACATTTTCTTTCAAGTTTTTTTTGTGCCTTTTCTTCTATTTTTTGGTATGCATGCCTTAAGTCTCGAGCCATGTTTGTCATTGTAGGATTTGTTGTACAGTATTTGTCTTTTATTAAAAAAATAAATAAAAATAAAATAAATAAAAAGTCCTCATCCTGTCAACTTGACCCATTTCCCACTGTTCTTTTTAAATCCTGTCTCCCGTCTCTGCTCCCTATCATCACTAATATCATCCACTCCTCCCTAACCTCTGGCATTGTTCCCACAGCCTTCAAATCTGCTGCCATCACCCACATCATCAAGAAACCAGGTCTTGACTTTACCAACTTCAATAATCTTCGTCCGATCGCCAATCTGCCCTTCATCTACAAAATTCTTGAAAAAGCTGTTGCTAGTCAACTTCACTCTCACCTGTCCAACAATAACATTTATGAAGAGTTTCAATCTGGTTTTTGCCCCCACCATAGCACAGAAACAGCTCTAATAAAAATTACTAATGACCTTCTTCTTGCTGCTGACTCTGGTCTTCTGTCCATCCTCATTCTTCTGATCTAAGCTCTGCCTTCGACACCATCTGTCATTCTATCCTCCTCAACAGACTAACCTCCATTGGCATCTCAGGTACCCCGTTAGACTGGTTCAACTCCTATCTCTCTGACCGCACTCAATTCATTCAGCTTAAATCCTTCCGTTCCCAGTCTTCCCCTGTCTCCACGGGTGTCCCCCAAGGCTCTGTCCTCGGACCCCTCCTCTTCATCATTTACCTCCTTCCTCTAGGTCACATCTTCCGCAAATACGGCGTCCATTTCCACTGTTATGCTGATGACACACAGCTCTACTTGTCATCAAAACCAAACTCCACCCACCCACCCTCCATCCTCACCGACTGTCTCAATGAGCTAAATCACTGGTTTTCTAACAATTTCCTTCAACTAAACAGCAACAAAACAGAAATCATTCTTGTTGGTACCAAAAACTCTATTTCAAAATCAGAACATCTTCTCGTCCCCCTTAACAACTCTCTGCTATCCCCCTCCCCTCAGGTCAAGAGTCTCGGTGTCATCCTCGACACCACTCTCTCCTTCACTTCACACATCAACAATATTACTCGGTCTGCCTATTTCCACCTCCGTAATATTAACCGTCTCCGTCCTTCTCTCACACCCCGCTCCACAGCCATCCTGGTGCACAGTCTTGTGACTTCCCGTATCGATTACTGCAACTCCCTTCTCTATGGCCTCCCCAACAAATCTCTCCAAGCTACAGATGGTCCAGAACTCAGCTGCCCGTGTCATCACTCAAACCTCTTCCTATAACCACATCCCTCCTGTCCTGCAGTAGCTCCACTGGCTCCCGGTTAAATCACGCATCATCTTCAAAATTCTACTCCTCACGTTCAAAGCTATCCACAACCTTGCCCCTCCTTATCTATCTGACCTCCTACAAATCTCCATCCCATCACGCTCTCTCAGATCCTCCTCTTCGCTACATCTCCATGTACCCTCTGCCCGCCTCTCCACCATGGGGAGCAGGGCCTTCACCTGCTCTGCCCCTCACCTCTGGAACGCTCTACCGCCAGACCTTCGAAACACCACCTCCCTTTCTCTGTTCAAGACTGCTCTGAAAACACATCTCTTTAGACTAGCTTATTGTTATTTTTACTAAATGTATTTTATATTATTTTGTATTTTATATTCTTTATGTATTTTATATTTCAATTTGTTACTGCTAATGTTTGAACTGTGTTTGTTTGTTAAGTGTCCTTGGGTGTCTTGAAAGACGCTTTAAATAAAATGATTATTATTATTATTATTACAGTATATTATAAAATAAAAAAACATATTTAGTTTTAAAGGCAATCGATTTGGACACAATGTTTTTTTTTGGCAGCCACTAAAACTCATTAAATGTGTTGTTATTTCTCTTTAGGGGTTTGTTACATATGCAATATTGACCAAACCAAACTTCCCTGGGATCAAACCAGTCAGTATAAACTGATGGACATATTTTTTCACTTCTCTAACATGTGAAAATGAAAGTTAGTGAAAATGAAAGTTAATCAGCCATTGTTAATCCAATCATGTCTGATTAAGAAAATAGTAGATAAAATGCAAACGCATGCAAATGTCTAAAGTGCTGCTGTTAAACTTTTGATTCTCCGTTCACATTTTCTCTGCGGGAGTAATTTCTGACCTTAGCAGCTTCATGGGTGAATCGGTAGACCTCTGTTACAGATCTTGTTGTGGATCTGATGAAACCAGAGATGAGAATAAGGGGAGGGGTAAAACAAGGTTCTTTGATCTTCATCTACTTGAATGAGCTCTGGCATAAATTGCCACATCAACTATCAGCAGGGAAAATCAAATGAGATTTACAAAGCATGGGCCTAGTCTGGTTTATGGGCTTTAACTATTGGCAGGATCCAGGAAGATATCATCAGCATCACTGTAGTGGGCTGGCACAGATAAGGCTAACTGATAGGCTGCAGAAAAGTGATAGCTGATTGTTTAAGTCTTTTTGATGAACGATTCTTTTTAGATTGTCTTTTTCTACTCGCATAGACTCATATGGTAATAAAACATGTTTAAAGTGTCTGGAGTTCAGTTTTCAGTGGAACCAGACTGATAAAATCAGTCATACTGCACTGAGCATGATTCAAGTTATTCATCCTTTTTCAAGTTTAGTGCATTTGGCACTTTTTAAATGAACTTTTCCCTTCTTCTTCAACGTGCACAAGTTTGCCAGTGTCTGTACATTTTGACTGTAGCTATATTGGGAATGTTAATACTTAATAAGAATCCCAAGTAACAAAAGAACGTTCTGAGAACGTTATTTTTAGGTTACGGGAACGTTCCCTCCTAACGTTCCATGAACGTTAGGGTGTGGAGTTTTCTCGTGGTTCTCAGAACGTTAGGTGAGAACGTTATGCTAGAACTTTCTTAGAACATTCCATAAATTTTATTATTATTATAATATGGATTCATACATTTTAGTGCAAATTATGAACAATCAAAATAGATTCAAAGTTATTTATTCATCTACTGAACAATGTTTTTAACCTCCCAGAGAGAACAATTGCAAACAAACAAAAGTACACTTGTGTTATAAGAAAGAAAACTCAAATGTTTATTTTTTCCAAACCAAAAATGTGAACTATTCCAAACTACATTGTCCCTTTCTTTAAACTTAAAAGTCCAGCTTGAACATAAATCAAATTAAATATGTGTTTTGCCATGATTTCTAGCTTTCAAATACAAGTACCTGTACAATACTCTCATTGTAATGAGAAATTTAAGTTGGCTAAATAAATCTCCATTGCACAAATGAAATCTTTCAAGTTTTATTTAAAAATGTCCACAATTCTTAAATCAAATCCAACAAAAGAAGCTGAATAATAAATTTGTGACCCATCACATCAAATGGGTTTATTTTTCAAAGTGGTTTGCGTAAATTTAGATAGTAAATAAGATGAATGAATAACTTATCAAATGGTTTAAATTAAATATCTGAAATAAAATCTTCACACCAAATATCAAACCATTTTCCTGATTATTAGCAAAGCAGATCCATCATAAACATTTCTCAACCATCAGGAGCAATTGGTATCCATCATAAACTCAACTATCATTATCAAATCACATCATCAGGAGCAATTGACATCCATCAGAAACATGTTGCAACCATCATGTATGAAAAACCAGTGCCTTAGTGTACAGTCCAGGAACTTTAAAAAGCTAGAAGCAGCACAAAAAAAGCATAGAAAATTCCCTTACTTTGATTGAAGTTGAGGTAGACAGGCTTATTAGGTGGTTCTCATGTTCAAACATGGATCAGATGGAACTGCTTAGCCATTGAGCAATGATTCAACCATGAATGATGCAGTGTTTCCCCTAGTTAACTTGCCATGGCGGAGTGCTCATCTCATCCATGATTTTTGTTGACGGGGGACGGACACGTCTGAGTGCAGCTTGTAGGGGCAGGGGGCATTCAGCACGAGGGGAGAGGCAACGTGAGCGCTCCCTTTAGCTTTTTAGCTAGAGAGCCTGTATTTTGTGCTGCTAGCTTAGTGCTATGCCAGTGCTGGGTGGGTGGGTCAAGTTTGGTCTGGTAGGCGGGGTGCTCAGTTCTGTTGACGGGGTGGCGCACCCCGCTTGTATAATGGTAGGGGAAACACTGAATGATGGGTACATGGGAGTCCAGATGTGAGTTCAGGTCAGGTGTGTGGTCTTGATGAGAGCAGGTCTGTCCATCAGGTCAGGTGTGTTTTCCTGTTTTGGCAGCAGTCATTGATGTGGATACATGACAGGGTTAGGCACAAGGTGTTGATGTACAGGTGATGGATGGAGAGGAGCTGCAGGAGGTAGTAGGATGGTGAGCAGAGAGCAGAGGACACAGGTCTGCCCATGAGGTCAGGTGCAACAGGTTTTGTCTGTTGAAAGAGACACAAACATGAACATGTGAAGTTAAAGCAGGGTCATGACCTGCAATAAAAACAGAAAACACAGACAGAAAACAAGTTCAACTCACTGTTAGGCACAAGGTGTTGACGCACAGGTGATGATGGAGAGGAGCTGCAGGAGGATGGTGAGGAGAGAGCAGAGGACACAGGTCTGCCCATGAGGTCAGGTGCAACAGGTTTTGTCTGTTGAAAGAGACACAAACATGAACATGTGAAGTTAAAGCAGGGTCATGACCTGCAATAAAAACAGAAAACACAGACAGAAAACAAGTTCAACTCACTGTTAGGCACAAGGTGTTGACGCACAGGTGATGATGGAGAGGAGCTGCAGGAGGATGGTGAGGAGAGAGCAGAGGACACAGGTCTGCCCATGAGGTCAGGTGCAACAGGTTTTGTCTGTTGAAAGAGACACAAACATGAACATGTGAAGTTAAAGCAGGGTCATGACCTGCAATAAAAACAGAAAACACAGACAGAAAACAAGTTCAACTCACTGTTAGGCACAAGGTGTTGACGCACAGGTGATGATGGAGAGGAGCTGCAGGAGGATGGTGAGGAGAGAGCAGAGGACACAGGTCTGCCCATGAGGTCAGGTGCAACAGGTTTTGTCTGTTGAAAGAGACACAAACATGAACATGTGAAGTTAAAGCAGGGTCATGACCTGCAATAAAAACAGAAAACACAGACAGAAAACAAGTTCAACTCACTGTTAGGCACAAGGTGTTGACGCACAGGTGATGATGGAGAGGAGCTGCAGGAGGATGGTGAGGAGAGAGCAGAGGACACAGGTCTGCCCATGAGGTCAGGCGCAACAGGTGTTGTCTGTTGAAAGAGACACAAACATGAACATGTGAAGTAGTAGGATGGTGAGGAGAGAGCAGAGTTTTGTCCTACATTATATACACTCACCAAGTATCAAGCTTTGTGTTGGCCAAAGGCTTTGACTCCACATCCGCAGGGCTCTATTTTAGGGCCGCTGCTTTTTAGTCTATACATCAATGATCTCCCCTCAATGTGTGATATTAATATCATCATGTATGCGGACGATACTGTTTTGTTCACTCATGGAAAAAATATAACAGAAGTGGCCACAAAATTGACAGGAGAATTGAAAAAGGTTGCTGCCTGGCTACAAAACTGCTGTCTCACATTAAATGTAGAAAAGACAGTTGCAATGTACTTTACAAACAGAAATAAATGTTTGGATTATCCTGATATCCATATAAATGGGGAAAAAATAAAAAATGTAAACAACTTTACCTATTTAGGTGTTACCCTTGACTCAAATTTGAATTTTAGAGACCATGTAAAGAAACTGCGCAACTCTTTAAAATTTAGTCTGGTGAACTTCAGGTACATACGAGGATCTCTTACTACTGAGGCATCATATATGTACTTAAACTCTATGATTTTCTCGCGTTTTCTGTATTGCATGACTAGCTGGTCACAGGCTAGTAAAACAGCTCTAAAGCCTCTTGAATCAATGTTCAAAAGTGCAATAAAAATTCATGATAGGAAATCCAGACAATATCACCACTGTCATATTCTTTTCAAATATGATCTTTTAAACTTTGACAATTTAATATTTCATGCAAATATTTGTCTACTTTTTAAAATCATCCATGGTATGGCTGCTCCTCCTCTAAGAAGGTTTGTCATATTGAACTCAGAAAAAACAACTCGAGTCACAAGGGCGACCTCTAGAGGAGAGTGCAGCATCCCTAAATGTAGGACCTCTTTTGCTAAATCCGTCTTTTCTGTTGTTGCCATGAGTCAGTGGAATATTCTGCCTACTGAGATTATAAAATGTACAAGTTTCCCAACGTTTGCACATCTGACAAGGAAATGGCTTTTATCAAAGCAGGTTTGCACCCACCAGTGATGACTGTGTGTGAGTGAAAGTACAGTTTGTAGGTTTGTTTGAAGAAGTGTGATTATGTATATATGATGTGTGTGTGTGTGTGTGTGTGTGTGTGTGTGTGTGTGTGTGTGTGTGTGTGTGTGTGTATGTGAACAAACTGGTAGTGCGTGTGTGTGTGAGAGAACTGGTGAAATTTTGAAAGTTTTTATGTATGGTATATTTGAGGGGCGAGGTATGATATGTATGTATATATTGTGTCTGTATTTGTGTTTAATGGTTTTCTCATCCACTTACAAAAATCCGTTACTCTTGTTAAACATCAACCTGTCCGGGGACTACAGGCGGAAATTAGTATTATTACTATAACCTGGCACAATGCATCTTTCCTGTTTTTGTAGGTCAATGTATTGTTGTGCACTGTCCCTGAGAAAACAAATAAATCATCATCATCATCATCATCATCATCTTTATGAGCCCCCGATTGCCTCCCAGTCAAACTTCAATTGGCCAATAACTCTCTCCCGTAGACGAGCACGGCAAGATCTCCAACCAGCGAGGCTGAGCTGGTAGTCCGTAGAGACTTCACCTTTCGCCTTGGGACTTCTACATCCGGCACAACAGGCACCTGCAAAACACATGGATCTTATGTAAAAAGCTAAAGGGAGCGTTCACGTTGCCTCTTCCCTCGTGCTGAATGCCCCCTGCCCCTACAAGCTGCACTCAGACGTGTCCGTCCCCCCGTCAACAAAAATCATGGGGCGGCCGTGGCACATTGGTAATGGCAGTCGATCCCCAATCGGAAGGTCGGAGGTTCGAGTCCCGCATCCGCCCACCATGTGTCGTTGTGTTCCTGGGCAAGACACTTAACCCCGAGTTGCTCCCGGTAGGTCTGGATAGCGCCCTACAAGGCAGGCTACCACTAACGGTGTATGAATGTGTGTATGAATGGGTAGATGGCTCGTATTGTAAAGCGCTTTGCGGCTCCTCAGAGGGGGCTGGATTGCGCTATATAAATAAGCTCCATTTACCATTTAACCAAATAATGATTAAACATTTATTTACAGTACAGTATTTGGAAATCTATAGTATATATTCATCTTTGCAATGAATATGCCTAAGCCTATTTTCTATAGCTTTATTGCATACCATCAAGGGGTATCATATCACTTCTCATCTATCATTTATGTGTGCAATCAAAAGATGTAGAAATAAATTGTATTGTAATGTTTCCCCAAATACGAGCGAGTTCCGTACTTATGAGTTGCTCGTAAACCGGAAATTCGTACGTCGGAACAAGAAACACGTGTTCTCGTAAGTCCGGATTTTCGCTCGTAAGTTGGAACATTTATGCTAGCGCTACTACGAACACTCGTTTTTCATCAAAAACATTCATACTACTTCATAAACATGCTCAGAAACGTGTTTCCAAACGGTTAGCTAACACACTTTCATCTAAAAACACAAAAAAGTGCTGTATTTTTTACAAATTTACTGCTCGTTCGCCAGCTCGTAAGTCCGGGACCTCGTATGTAAGAGCGCTCGTAAGTCGGGGACTACCTGTATACTGTACTCTTACTTTCAGATGGGCTTGACGAGAGTGTGGAGCTGTAAACACCACCACAGTCACATGCAGCATGACTGTTGGAATGTGGATTGACATAATGTCAGAACAAACCAAGGACCTTATTCTATGGTTGCCCCGTGAAACAATTAAAGCAACATGTTTTGCAGAAAGCTAAAAACTTGGGACTCCAGAAGTGAATCATACATGCAAATAACACTGTGAAATATTTATTGGCTGTTTCTCCCTCTGGAATAATCATGTTTATTTCAGATGCTTATGGTGGTAAATGCAGTGACAGGTTTATAACACAGAACTCTGGGTTTCTGGACTATCTGCGTGCTGGGTGATCGTGGTTTCACAGTGAGGGACCTGCTGCAAGAGCTATGGTGTCAATTTAATCATTCCAGCATTCACACGCAAAGGATGCCAGCTTATTTCAAGTGAGAAGTGAGAAGACATTAAATGTAAACATTTTTCTCAAACATGTACAGTACTGGTGTACTTGCTGTAAACGTAACACAACTCTTAACATGTTTTTTTAAAGGATGCAATGTTAACTATATTACATTAGAAAAGTATTTGCTAAAATGATTCATTTATTATGTACAATAGTTGCAAGGTTAGTTTTTTGTGTGCA
>JBBPBX010024860.1:0-18422 GCA_038048925.1 Garcialebias charrua | reverse complement strand
CGCAGCTCACCGCAGCCGTGCGGAGCCAGTGTACTTTATCTCATTGATTATAATGGGTGCGTATTTGCTGCGGAGGTCGGACCGGAGCGGGGCGGAGCTGGAACGCGTGTAGTGTATTTTTGGCGTTAGACTGGACTCGGTGTTTGCCTTAAGGTAAATAAGATTGTGTCCCACCTCTCTTAACATAATAGGACCAACCTTTTAAATGTGAAGATACTGATAAGCTTCAGAGCTTTTCAGATTGCTCATCGCTTCACCATCTGAAGCAACTGTCAACAAAGTAGCTAAGTATGCTAGTAGCTAAACATGCTAGTGTACGTTATTTTCGGACACTTCTTCAAGTCGTCCACCCACCCCTCAATAGCTGTAGGTAGCGGTAAAACTATTTCTCCACATTTGAGTTGTGATCGTTTGTGTTCCCACATATTTTATGACCTAAAACCTCTGACGAAAACCGGTTAGCGCGTTGCTAGCGTGTAAAAAAAGTGCCGGTTCTGACTTTCGGCGGAAGTCGTACACATAATTCGCGCAAGGCATCATGGGGGCTAGGAATAAGGTGGATATGGCTTATTTAAACGCTAGAATAACCTAACCTGCAGTGTTTTACTTGCCTCAAATTATCTGCCTCAGCAGCATACACACCCGTTTTAGCTCGTTGTTAGCTTAGCTTTTAGCAACAGCAGGTTTTGTTCATTCATGTGAACAGAGCTAAAACAGCTAGCAAATAAAGAAAACAGAACCGATTACCTTCAACTTCCAACTGAATGTCCAGTCGTCGTCCAGAGTCAGACCAGTCGACGTCTAATAAAAAGCAAGTTTTACGAGCGCTGAGTCGGAGACAACAAGAGCTTCTTGTCAACAGATGAAAAGGAAATAGCTACATTTGAACGAAGTGCCCCTCCCTGGGCTGCCACCTTACCCCCCTCCCTGGGCTGCCACCTTACCCCCCTCCCTGGGCTGCCACCTTACCGTGGTGGAGGGGTTTGAGTGTCCCAATGATCCTAGGAGCTATGCTGTCAGGGGCTTCATGCCCCTAGAAGGGTCACCCAAGGCAGACAGGTCCTAGGTGAGGGATCAGACAAAGTGCAGCCCAAAAACCCCTATGATGAGTACAATTAATGGACTAAGTTTTCCCTCGCCCGGACGCGGGTCACCGGGGCCCCACTCTGGAGCCAGGCCCGGAGGTGGGGCACGCTGGCGAGCGCCTGGTGGCCGGGCTTTTACCCATGGAGCCCGGCCGGGCACAGCCCGAAGAGGAGACGTGGGTCCCCCTTCCCATGGGCTCACCACCTGTGGGAGGGGCCAAAGGGGTCGGGTGCAATGTGAGATGGGTGGCGGCCGAGGGCGGGGACCCTGGCGGTCTGATCCTCGGCTACAGAAGCTGGCCATTGGGACATGGAATGTCACCTCTCTGGTGGGGAAGGAGCCTGAGCTAGTGTGTGAGGTTGAGAGGTTCCGACTAGAAATAGTCGGACTCACCTCAACGCATGGCTCTGGCTCTGGAACCAGTTTCCTTGAGAGGGGTTGGACACTCTTCCACTCTGGAGTTGCCCCTGGTGAGAGGCGCCGAGCAGGAGTGGGCATACTGGTTGCCCCCCATCTTGGTGCCTGTACGTTGGGGTTCACCCCGGTGAACGAGAGGGTAGCCTCCCTTCGCCTACGTGTGGGGGGACGGGCTCTGACTGTTGTTTGTGCCTATGCACCAAACGGCAGCTCAGACTACCCACCCTTTTTGGAGTCCTTGGAGGGGGTATTGGAGAGTGCGCCTCCTGGGGACTCCCTTGTTCTACTGGGGGACTTCAACGCTCACGTGGGCAATGACAGTGAGACCTGGAGGGGTGTGGTTGGGAGGAACGGCCCCCCTGATCTGAACCAGAGTGGTGTTCTGTTATTGGACTTCTGTGCTCGTCATGGATTGTCCATAACGAACACCATGTTTAAGCATAAGGGTGTCCATATGTGCTCTTGGCACCAGGACACCCTAGGTCGCAGTTCGATGATCGACTTTGTTGTCGTCTCATCTGATCTGCGGCCGCATGTCTTGGACACTCGGGTGAGGAGAGGGGCGGAGCTGTCTACTGACCACTACCTGGTGGTGAGTTGGCTCCGATGGTGGGGGAGGATGCCGGTCAGACCTGGCAGACCCAAACGTATCGTGAGGGTCTGCTGGGAACGTCTGGCAGAGTCTCCCGTAAGACGGAGCTTTAACTCCCACCTCCGGGAGAGCTTTGAACACGTTCCGAGGGAGGCGGGGGACATGGAGTCCGAGTGGGCCGTGTTCCGCGCCTCTATTGTCGAGGCAGCTTATCGGAGCTGTGGCCGCAAGGTTGTTGGTGCCTGTCGAGGTGGCAACCCTCGAACCCGGTGGTGGACACCGGCAGTGAGGGATGCTGTCAGGCTGAAGAAGGAGTCCTATTGGGCCTTTTTGGCTTGTGGGACCCCGGAAGCAGCTGATAGGTACCGGCAGTCCAAGCGGCATGCGGCTCGGGTGGTTGCTGAGGCAAAAACTCGGGCGTGGGAGGAGTTCGGAGAGGCCATGGAGAATGACTTCCGTACGGCTTCGAGGCGATTCTGGTCCACCATCCGGCGTCTCAGGGGGGGAAAGAGGTACGAGACCAACACCATTTATGGTGGAGGTGGCGTGCTGCTGACCTCAACTCGGGATGTTGTGAGTCGGTGGGCGGAATACTTCGAAGACCTCCTCAATCCTACTGGCACGTCTTCCACTGAGGAAGCAGAGCCTGGGGACTTTGGGTCGGGTTCTCCGATCTCTGGTGCTGAGGTCGCCGAGGTGGTTAAAAAGCTCCGCGGTGGCAAGGCTCCGGGGGTGGATGAGATTCGCCCGGAGTTCCTTAGGGCTCTGGATGTTGTAGGGTTGTGTTGGCTTACGCGACTCTGCAATATCGCGTGGACATCGGGGGAAGTTCCCTTGGATTGGCAGACTGGGGTGGTGGTTCCCCTATTTAAAAAGGGGGACCGTAGGGTGTGTTCCAACTATAGGGGGATCACACTCTTAAGCCTCCCTGGTAAGGTCTATTCAGGGGTTCTGGAGAGGAGGGTCCGTCGGATAGTCGAACCTCGGATTCAGGAGGAGCAGTGTGGTTTTCGTCCTGGTCGTGGAACACTGGACCAGCTCTACACCCTCAGCAGGGTCCTGGAGGGTGCGTGGGAGTTTGCCCAACCAGTTTACATGTGTTTTGTGGACTTGGAGAAGGCATTCGACCGCGTCCCTCGGGGGGTTCTGTGGGGGGTACTCCGGGAGTATGGGGTACCAGGCCCTTTGATAAGGGCTGTTAGGTCCCTGTACGACCGGTGTCAGAGCTTGGTCCGCATTGCCGGCAGTAAGTCAGGCTCGTTTCCGGTGAGAGTTGGACTCCGCCAAGGTTGCCCTTTGTCACCGATTCTGTTCATAACTTTTATGGACAGAATTTCTAGGCGCAGCCAAGGTGTTGAGAGGATCCGTTTTGGTGACCTTAGAATCGCTTCTCTGTTTTTTGCAGATGATGTGGTCCTACTGGCTTCATCAGTTCGTGATTTACAACTTTCACTGGAGCGGTTTGCAGCCGAGTGTGATGCGGCCGGGATGAGGATCAGTTCCTCCAAATCCGAGGCCATGGTCTTGAGCCGGAAAAGGGTAGCATGCCCTCTCCGGGTCGGGGAGGAGGTCCTGCCCCAAGTGGAGGAGTTTAAGTATCTCGGGATCTTGTTCACGAATGAGGGAAAACTGGAGCGTGAGATCGATAGGCGGATAGGTGCAGCGTCCGCAGTGAAGCGGGCGCTGTACCGGTCTGTCGTGGTGAAGAGAGAGCTGAGTCAAAAGGCAAAGCTCTCAATTTACCGATCGATCTACGTTCCCACCCTCATCTATGGTCATGAGCTTTGGGTTGTGACCGAAAGAACGAGATCTCGGATACAAGCGGCTGAAATGAGTTTTCTCCGCAGGGTGGCTGGACTCTCCCTTAGAGATAGGGTGAGAAGCTCAGTCATCCGGGAGGGACTCGGAGTAGAGCCGCTGCTTCTCCACATCGAGAGGAGCCAGTTGAGGTGGCTCGGGCATCTGGTTAGGATGCCTCCTGGACGCCTCCCTGGTGAGGTGTTCCGGGCACGTCCCACCGGGAGGAGACCCAGAGGAAGACCCAGGACGCGCTGGAGGGACTATGTTTCTCGGCTGGCCTGGGAACGCCTTGGGATTCCCCCGGAGGAACTGCTCCAAGTGGCTGGGGAGAGGGAAGTCTGGGCCTCCCTACTTAGGCTGCTACCCCCGCGACCCGACCCCGGATAAGCGGAAGAAGATGGATGGATGGATGGATGAACGAAGTGCGCGAAGCAAGAGGCGTTGATTGGTTGGATATGATCACATGCTACTTCCCCCGATAAACAAGAGTGGCGTTGATTGGTTAGGACAAAGTTCACATGCAACCTGACAAGCAAGAGTGGCGTTGATTGGTTGGGACATACATGATCACATTCTAACCCTAATCCAATCATAACGCATGAAGACCACAAACAGAAAAATAGCAGAAAGCAAACAACTTCACGTTTCACGCCTGGAGTAACGCACAATAAAATTGAATAATGATAATAATAATGATGATACCGCTAATAACTAATTATCTATCAGTAAAAACCAATAAACTTATTTACAAGCTCTTATGCTGCTTGTTTTACCTTTTTCCCCACCGTAAACAGCAGAGAGGAGGGAGGGTGTGAGGGGGAGCAGAGGGGAGAACAGACTCGGATCTACCATGTAGGTAAATGATGCCGTTGCCTGGGGATCCCATCAGCATGGGGCCCCGGCCCCGCCGCGCCCCGGCCAGTCACCTACATCCCTAACATTGATCCTGCTTGTTAATGTACATTTAACATAAAAATAATTATAGTTACGATGAAAACGATCATTAAATACGCAATAAAAAAACGGTCGATTTCTTTATCCCCCTACTAAAAATGGACTATTCCATCTTGACATCTTCCGGGTCAGAGGTGAACTCAGGGGCTAATTCTGTGGCTAGCTGGCTGCGCTCGGTCTCTTCATAAATCCGCAGAGAACCCCGCTGTTTCAAGCCAAATTAACGCGGCCGGAGGATTTTATTGTGTGTTTTGTGTCGACCATTTGACGGTGAGTCGTTATTTTTATGTATTTTAGTTACTTTTCATTAAATCTGTTGACTACCTATAGACGCTAACTCTGTGTCCAGCTGGTTGGTTGTGCTAGGTTACTAATGGATAAATCCGCAGAGAACCCCGCTGTTTCAAGCCAAATTAACGTGGCCAGAGGATTTTATTGTGTTTTGTGTCGACCATTCGACGGCGAGTCGTTAGTTTTATGTATTTGGGTTACTTTTATGTATAAATGCGGTGGCGACACACCCGTGTATTTGAGATTTAAAAGTGGTTTTAGGGATTAAAAGTTCATTCTATTTTTTGTTAATTTCGTGGCCGAATAGAATATATGTACGTAAAGTATTAAATAAATCCTTTGATTTTTGTAATTTCATCCTTTTAGGATCATTTTTGTTACTTTTCAGTTGGCAGTGTAGTGCAAATTTTGCATAATGCTGCCAGCACATGAACCCCCAACCCACCAGCGAGCCGAGGGCCCCCGGCCAGAGCCGGGCACCAGCCAGCCCATAACCCGGCGACCCGCCCGCCAGAGCCCAAGACCCCCCGATCCCCACCAGGTCCAAGCCCGGGGATGACTCGCCCCCAGAGTCCCAAGCCCTCGGCACCCGCCCCGAAACCACCCCAGCACAGCCGGGTCACCGACCGGTGACCCATGACCGCCGCTACCGACCACCCGTGGGCCCGCATGCCGCCCCTAGCAGACATCCCCCAGAACCCCCCCGGTCCTCCCCAGGTCGAAGACAGGGTCCTCCCCGCCCAAGCAGCCCCAACCCCCCGGCGCCCCAAACCCCAACCCCCCCCACCAGCCCCAATGCCCCACAAGGCCAGATCCCAGACCCCCCACCCTCACTACGTAACGGAGCCGATCAAAGAATGCCAAATAGATTGATCCGATGTGTCGGCAGATGCTGTTTCAAGACTAATATGATCTAACAGAAGATTTTTATACTGATTAATGCTAAGATTATTTTTATTTTTCCAATTTACGAGTATGGTTTTCTTTGCGATGCATAAGGCAGTGAAAAGCATATAGGATGTATTTTTTTCCAGTATAACATCTTCAAAGATACCCAATAAGCAAACAGATGGAGAGAGTGGGATATTAAATTTCAAACATTTAGACAAGTCTTCACATACCTGTACCCAGAACCTCTGAACGGGTGGACAGAACCAGAGTGCGTGAATATAATCATCAGGTATATTACTTATCAGAGTCAGAGTCAGAGAGAATTTATTGTCATTTGCACCGCATGTAGTACATGTGTTGAAAACGAGATTATGTACACAGGGTCCCAGTTACATCCAACAACAAATGCAAGAGAAAAACAATAATAACATCTAGGATTAACTAAGAGAGACATCAGCTAGTAATACACTAAGCCCTAATGTAGTAGAAAAACATCATTATAAACAGCAGCACGAACATGAGCAGATGGTCACAGATGAACGCAGCAACAAGAAACAGATCAGCATCAGCATGATGTGACATTTTGCAGTGTTTATTCTTATTATTTATTTATTCATGAGTCTGACAGCCTCAGGGTAGAAGCTGTTCCTCAGTCTAGTGGTTCTACATTTGATGCTCCTCAACCTCCGTCCCGAGGGGAGTGGTGCAAAGAGTGAGTGTGTGTTATGCACTGTGAGCAGTTGTTAGATGGTGTAAAGCCCATCTTAAACATCCGCTGACCTGTATAATGTACTCTATAGAGAACCTTATATTGTATTAATTGTAAATTGGAGATTCTAGTCAATTTAAAAGTATTTGAACATACTTGAGACCAAATTTTTTGTTCGAAGTTGATTGATAAATCTGACTCCCATTTTTCAACAGGTAGTGCTATCGAGTCATCGATTCTAGATAATTTTTTGTATATTTTAGATAATAATTTAGGTGGTTGAAAATTAATAAACTCTAACACACATGTTGGTGTTTCCAACAATGTTTTTTTAAGCTTAAATTTCTTTTTTACAATTGACTTAATTTGTTGGTATTGTAGGAAATATTTATTATCAATGTCATATTGTATTATTAATTTATTAAATGGAATAAAGTCTATGCCCTCAAATATGTGTTCCAGACAATCAATTCCTTTCATTCTCCAACCTGGGAAATTTAACATATTATTTTCTTGTTGAATGTCAGGATTGTTCCAGAGAGGTGTATGTGTACATGGGAGAAGTGAAGACTTTGTCATTTTCAGATACTCCCACCATGCCATCAGAGATGAGCTAATATTGATGCTCTTAAAGCAGACATGTCTTTTTAAAACTGTACTGATAAATGGTAGATCTGAAATCCTAATATCATTACATAAAGTTTGTTCTATATCTATCCAAGTTTCATCTAGTGCATTCGGTTTTAACCACTTTGATATATATTTTAACCTGTTGGCTAAATAATAGTAATAAAAGTTTGGAAGTTCTAATCCTCCGGTATCTTTAGATTTCTGTAATGTTTTTAAACTAATACGTGGAGTTTTATTTTTCCAAAGGAATTTAGATATAGAGGAGTCTAGTGACTTAAACCATTCAGTTGAAGGTTTATTTGGAATCATTGTAAATAAATAATTTATTCTCGGCAGCACCATCATTTTTACTGAGGCAACTCTTCCCATAAGTGATATGGGTAGAGATCTCCATCTAGTAAGATCGTCTTCAATTTTCTTTAATAGTGGGATATGATTTAATTTTATTAAATCTTCCAATTTAGGAGAGATATTAACACCTAAATATTTAATGTTACCTGATTGTAGTTTTTCATTAAGAGAATTATTAAACACGCAATTTATTGGAAGAACTGTAGACTTTGTCCAGTTTATAGAATAATCAGAAACTTTTGAAAACGAGTTTATTAATTTGATAACATTAGATATTGAGTTTCCTGAGTTCTCAAGAAAAAGCAAAACATCGTCAGCATAAAGACTAATTTTATGTTCTATGTTTCTACCCTTTATGCCTTTAATATCAGCACTTTGCCTTATTGCTGCTGCTAAAGGTTCAATAAAAATAGCAAATAATGCTGGTGAAAGTGGGCAACCTTGCCTGGTTCCCCTCTGTAAACAGAAGCTTGAAGATAATTGATTATTTGTCCTGACGCACGCTGTTGGTGAACTATATAATATTTTTAACCAATTAATGAAGTAATTCCCAAATCCAAATTTATTTAAGGTAGCAAATAAGAAATTCCAATTAACTCTATCAAATGCTTTTTCTGCATCTAATGAAAAAATAGCTGTTTCAATATTTTTCAAATATGAATACTCTATTATATTATATAATCTGCGTGTATTTGAGTTTGAGTGTCTTCCTTTTATGAATCCGGTTTGGTCTGGATGTATAATAACAGGAGTTATCTTCTCTAGTCTTTTAGATAAGACTTTACAAATTATTTTAACATCAACATTAATAAGAGAGATTGGACGATAACTGGTAGGTAATACTGGGTCTTTGCCTGGTTTTAATAAGAGACTAATGTTGGCTGAATTCATATGTGTTGGTAGCCTACCATTTTCTTCGGACTCAAATAGCACTCTATAAAATATCGGTTCCAGTATATCCCAGAACTTTTTATAGAATTCTACTGGATATCCATCAGGACCTGGAGATTTCTTATTAGGCATGCTTTTAATTGCATCATGGAGCTCATCTGATGTTAATGGTGAGTCTAGTTTTGATGATTGACTAATATCTAGTTTAGGAAGTGTTACTTTCTCCAAGAATTCATTAATATCCTTATTAGATGGATTTATTTGTGGAGTGTAAAGAGTTTTATAGAAATCTTTAAAAATATTGTTTACTTTTCCCTCATCATGAATTATATTTCCATCTTTATCTTTAATACCATAAATAGATGTTTTTTCTTTGTTTAATTTGAGTTGATTAGCTAAAAAGCTACCTGATTTATTACCGTACTCAAAATTATCTAATCTAAGTCTTTGTATCAAGAATTTATTTTTCTTATCAATATATTCATTTAGTTCTAATTTTAATTTGCGTAGCTTTTGCTGTGTTTCCTCTCCTTGTAGACCTTCTAATAGTTTAATGGATTTCTCTAATTCCTCAATACGTTTATTTTCTTTTTTCTTTTTATTTGTTGAATAGGATATTATTTTACCTCTCATGACTGTTTTCCCAGCCTCCCAAAGTGTACATGCTGAAGTTCCTGGCAAGTCATTAAACTCTAAATACGATGCCCATTCTTTTTTAAAATATTGCAAAAATTCTTCTTCTTGAAGTAGTGATGTATTTAATCTCCAACTTGTATTTTTTGTTGTTATTCTTTTATAATCTATATTTACAGTAACTGGTGCATGATCGCTGATAGCAATAGGGTGTATCTCAGTGTCTGAAATGTTTGCCATCAATGAATTGCTTACTATAAAATAATCTAAACGAGAATATGAGTGATGCACATGTGAAAAGAAAGAATATTCTTTGCTATCAGGGTGAAAAGAACGCCATGCATCGCAAAGTCCATAATCGTTCATATACTGTTTAACTATATTTATAGATTGCCAACTGCGTTGAGTTCCCGCTGCATTCAGTCTGTCTATCTTGTCATCTAAACCAAAGTTGAGATCACCTCCCATCACCAGTGAGGAATCCATGTGATTTGATAGATTGGAAAAAAAATCATGAAAAAAAGCAGCGTCGTCTACATTCGGTCCATATATGCTAACAATACAATAATTTTGTCTAAATATAGATAACTTTAATATTATATATCTACCGTTCGGATCTATAAATTGATCTAATACTGTGAAGTCAACATTTTTATGTATTAAAATTGCCACCCCTCTTTGTCTTGAATTATAACAGGCTGAGAATACATTAGGAAACTCTGAAGATTTTAGCTCAACCACAGTTGAGGCCAATTTATGAATTTCTTGGAGTAATACAACATCTGCCTTTAATCTTTTAATCTTGTTAAAAATTCTATATTTTTTATCTTGGCTACCGGCTCCATTAATATTCCATGTGACAAATCTTAAAGTGCCCATACTTGTGTCTGTGAAAATATAGATAAACCACAACCATTATCATAGATATAGAAGATAATAAAACACCCAGGTAAACACATAATCCTTGATGTTTGACTATATATCATTAAGTAATATTCTAAGTGTTGTTTTTAACGATAAATCAGTGATGTGTACCTTTATCATGTATTTGTGTAAGCAGATACGAGTGTATATGAGTCCTTGTGCTTGTGTATTAACAAATGTTGAGTTAGAAAAATACAGACAAGAAAAGAAAGTGAAATCATACTGAACACTAGAAGATGACAGATAGAAGAAAAAATAAAAAAGAACCCTCCTACCACATTAATTGCCATGCCACCGTGTACCACCAGTCTGTGTAACCCACCAATCGAGCTGTGCTGAAATTTTTTTACATTTATTTGGTAAGTAATAATGATATCTAGCTAATAATATTAATTATTAATAGTAACTGAAAATCATTCTTACCTTAATGATGACTAATATAGCCATGGAGTAATCTCTGGGTCTCTGAACAGCTGACCATTGATGTACAGTTTGTCCACCGAGATTGCAGCTCTTCTACCTTCATTTAAATTTTGTTTCCTAATCGGGAACAGAACGCGCCTTCTGCTTAAAATCTCTGCAGGGAATTGATCATTCATACTGAAATTGGTGTCACGTAGTTCCCTACCTCGGCTTTTTACCTGCATTTTTTGTTTATAGTGTTCAAATCTGGCTACAATCGGCCGCGGCCTAGTGTCCCCAGCTTTCTTACCTCCGAGGCGGTGAACTCTGTGAAAAGTGATGGAATTAACCACATCACTCGTCAACTTCAGCTGAGTCTGCATGAAGGCCCGAACCGAGGTTTCGACGTCTTCATCTGTTTTCTCTGAGATTCCAGAGAAGACCATGTTTTCCCTCATGCTCCGGGATTGTATCTCCAGTATAGATTCTTTAATTTTTCTATTATCACCGGAGAGCTGTGATACCTCTTCGGTCAGCGTTTTAACCGTTCCCCTCAGCTGCTGGTTTTCACTAGCGAGCGATGCTACTTGTTGCTGGCTGAACTCCAAAGAAATTTTCAAGTCTTGGAATTCCTTGTGTAGCAATTCCACCAGTGCTAAACGAGCGTCCAAGCTAGTTAATTTACCGTCAATCGACTCCAGGATCTCTTTAAAGCCCGAACTATCAGTAGACGGTGAAGAAGCGCTATCTAAACTACCGTGTCTGTGCCTTTTAGCATTCGGGGTGCTAGCAGCGGCACCGGAAGTAGCATTAGATGGTGCTTATTCTGCACTTTCCCTAGACTTAGACAATCAAACATTAAAGACTATTGACCAAATGCTGTTTGATTTCCTATGGAAAAATCGTATTCATTACTTAAGGAAATCTGTGGTAATGAGCTCATACGAGAAAGGAGGCTTAACTTTTCTCGATTTCACAACTCTAAACAACACCTTCAAAGTAAATTGGATAAAATCGTATTTAAAAAATCCGTCCTCCATGTGGAATATTTTCCCACTCTCAAATTTAGGAGGGCTCGATTTTCTCCTCCTCTGTAATTACAATATAGATAAAGTACCAGTAAAACTTTCTGCATTTCACAAACAAACACTTCTTTCATGGGCACTTATTTATAAACATAATTTTCCCCCTCATAATTTTTTTATTTGGAATAACAAATTTATCCTTTACAATAACAAATCACTATTTTATCCACAATGGTTCAACCAAAACATCCTTCTAGTGGGTCAACTGTTTAAGAAAAATGGATGTTTACTCAGTTATAATGAATTCAACATGAAGTTTAACCTTGCTGTCACTACTAAAGAGTATGATATTGTGTTTGATGCTGTTACTAATGAAATTTGTGAACTCTTTAGAAACAATGTTTTTGATGAACAGAAATCCTTGTTGAATGTAACTGACACCACTGTTGGTAAAGCTTGTTTTTCTTCAACATGTAGGAACAACAGAATTATCCGTGCCCTGTTCCAGCAGGATATTATTTCTATCCCCTCATCTGTCTTCTACTGGAGAAACTTTGTCCCTGACTCACAATGGAAAAATGTGTGGACGTTTCATCAGAAACTGATGATAAACAACAAAATGAAAGATGTCTCCTTTAAACTGTTACACAGAATATATCCTACTAATCAATTCATGAAGAAATATATTAAAACAATTGACCCCAACTACAAATTTTGCAAAGAGCACTCCGAAACAATCAGTCATTTACTGTATTCTGGAATTGTTATGTCATAAAGACATTTTGGAAGCATTGTAATAATTTTATCATCTGTAATATTGATTCAAAATTTTCATTAAGATATGAACACATTATTTTTGGCTTTCACGAAAAGAATATTAATATTAAAAAACTGGCAATTAATTTAATTATAATATTTGGCAAATACCATATTCACAAATGTACATTTTCATCATCTTCGCCTTTTTTTCCAGGTTTAATTAAATAAATAGAATTATATTTATGCACCATTTCTAAGAGTAACAACAAGAAAGCTATAAACACGTTTGAATGCTGTAGCTCCTTGAATATATTTAATGTATAATTTTATTTTTGTAGAAACCTGGCACCCCCCTGGCATAGTTAATTTTGTTTATTTCTCTGTGTTCCTTGTTCTTGTTATCTTGTCCCTTGTTCTTTTTGTTCACATTCTTATAACTGTAACTGTATCTGTAGTGAAATAAAAAAAAAAAGCTTTGTCACTCTATTACAAATGTCAATGTCAGAACCTTCATTTTATTTTATAGATATACTTTTATACTTTTATACTACAATGCAAAAACAGGACAGTATTACACTTTTATTATTTGATTTTATGCTTATGTTTATTAAATGTTTTAGTGTTTAAATGGTTACTGTTGCACCAAGGGACTGAGAGAAATGCAATTTCAATCCTGTGTATGTCCTGTACATATGTTTTGACAATAAAGTTGACTTTGACTTTGACTTGACTTTGTTAAATATCACGTCAGTTTCTATCGCGAGATCTGGCAAAACTGTGGTGACGTCACCAGCTCGGCCTCTTTGTTTTCCTTCGTGTTGAGAAGCTACGTCTGGATTTAGCTCCGTGATTTATTTCAATTACTGATGAAAAAAGACTTCTCGTGAGTCAAATACTTTATTCTGTGATTTAGTTCCAAGCTGCTGCTGCCAGAGGCTTGTAACACTGCAGCTTCTTGTCTGTGGAGAGGAAGTTAGTTCACTCTGTTAGCATGTGTAGCTGTTAGCATGTGTAGCTGTTAGCATGTGTAGCTGTTAGCATGTGTAGCTGTTAGCATGTGTGATGTGTAGCTGTTAATATTTGTAGCTGTTAACATCTGTAGCTGTTAACATCTGTAGCTGTTAACATCTGTAGCTGTTAACATCTGTAGCTGTTAACATCTGTAGCTGTTAACATCTGTAGCTGTTAACGTCTGTAGCTGTTAACATCTGTAGCTGTTAACATCTGTAGCTGTTAACGTCTGTAGCTGTTAACGTCTGTAGCTGTTAACGTCTGTAGCTGTTAACGTCTGTAGCTGTTAACGTCTGTAGCTGTTAACGTCTGTAGCTGTTAACGTCTGTAGCTGTTAACATCTGTAGCTGTTAACGTCTGTAGCTGTTAACGTCTGTAGCTGTTAACGTCTGTAGCTGTTAACGTCTGTAGCTGTTAACGTCTGTAGCTGTTAGCGTCTGTAGCTGTTAGCGTCTGTAGCTGTTAGCGTCTGTAGCTGTTAACATCTGTAGCTGTTAACATCTGTAGCTGTTAACATCTGTAGCTGTTAGCATTTGTAGCTGTTAACATCTGTAGCTGTTAGCGTTTGTAGCTGTTAACATCTGTAGCTGTTAGCGTCTGTAGCTGTTAACATCTGTAGCTGTTAGCGTCTGTAGCTGTTAACGTCTGTAGCTGTTAACGTCTGTAGCTGTTAGCGTCTGTAGCTGTTAACATCTGTAGCTGTTAGCGTCTGTAGCTGTTAACATCTGTAGCTGTTAGCGTCTGTAGCTGTTAACATCTGTAGCTGTTAGCATCTGTAGCTGTTAACGTCTGTAGCTGTTAACATCTGTAGCTGTTAACATCTGTAGCTGTTAACGTTGTAGCTGTTAACATCTGTAGCTGTTAACGTCTGTAGCTGTTAACATCTGTAGCTGTTAACGTCTGTAGCTGTTAACATCTGTAGCTGTTAGCGTCTGTAGCTGTTAACATCTGTAGCTGTTAACGTCTGTAGCTGTTAACATCTGTAGCTGTTAACGTCTGTAGCTGTTAACATCTGTAGCTGTTAACGTCTGTAGCTGTTAACATCTGTAGCTGTTAACGTCTGTAGCTGTTAACATCTGTAGCTGTTAGCATCTGTAGCTGTTAGCATCTGTAGCTGTTAACATCTGTAGCTGTTAGCATGTGTAGCTGTTAGCATGTGTAGCTGTTAGCATGTGTAGCTGTTAGCATGTGTAGCTGTTAGCAGCTACGTCTCGTTGTCGCGTGCTTGGATAATCTAGTCTCGTGACTGTGTGTGTGTTTTTCTGTGTAGGAGCAGGAGCTTCACGTCAGACCTCCACCAACCACATGTTTGTTCTCTAACAGGTATGGTTGTAATTTCTAGTAAAATTGTTCAATATTATACTTCGGTCCAGCAGCCTCCACTTCTAAAAGTCAGCGCTCACGCGGTTTGGTTGTGCACGCGCTAACACCATGAATTAGATAGTCACGCTTGCGAGGTTCTTTCAAAATAAAAGCTGATGTGTGTCTCCTGTTGGTACAAACTCTGTACATAAAACACATGTTAGCACTGGAAGCTGTAATGGGACCAACATTCCTGCTCAGCTGTTTCCACTAAAAGTTTGAATGTCGCCCCCATATCCAAAGAGTAGAGAACTTTTTGTGTTGCTAAGTTAAATAAATAAAAAACTTCAATGTGTTTTTCATGTTTTGACTCTAGATGATTGAAGTCATTCTTGCTGGTCTATGTTCAGAAATGATTTTTAATGTCCTTTAATTAAATGTCCTTTAATGGATCCCTAATTTTTAACTTTTGTCTCTGTTTTGTGGTTATTTGTATGTTCATTATGAGAGAATGTTAAGTTGTTTCCCCTGAAGTTTCAATTAATATTAAAACAAAACTCTTAGTTTCCAGTGACCAGTCTCACTTCAGTCTGACTGTAGAACATCTCCAGATGTTGTTCACCAAAGGTCACCAAGATCCACCAAGTGGAATTTCAAAATAAAGGTCCACCATGTAATTTTCCCTAAGTTGCTGTGTTTGTTGCTCGTTCTTCAGGATGTTGTAGAAACAGTGAGGGTAAGTACGACTTTACCACAAATCACATCATTACTGTGCAGAAAGTTTGTCTCATTGAAATGCAACATAGTTCAAGTAAAAACAGGAATGTTTAATTTAAAATAATTTATATGTTTAATATTTTTAAGTGACAATAACCATTTGGAAAAAAATAACATTTAAAATTGTACATTAATTTCAGAAATGACATTTGTAACATTTTAACATCCAGTGTTTCTTTTTACTGGTAAATTTGTCAGAGCAGACATGAGAGCAGGTACATTATAAAGTATGCAGATGATTCTGTTATTGTCAGTCTGCTTAAAGGAAATGAAAGTAGCCATGGGCAGGTGACTGATGATTTTGTTCAATGGTGCGAGGACTCTTTCCTCAAACTAAACACAGATAAGACAAAAGACATGATCATTGATTTTAGGAAGAAACCTCACCAGCACGGAGTCACTTTAATTAAAGGTCAAGCAATTGAGACAGTGCAGTCTTACAAATATCTCGGGACAATCATAGACGATAAATTAAACTTTGAAACCAATTTTGACAAGGTGTGCAAAAAGGCCCACCAGCGCCTTTATTGTCTAAGGAAACTCAACCATTTTAATATTGACCGAACCATAATGACCATGTTTTACCGTGCTTTTATTGAATCTGTTTTATCCTTTTCTTTGGTGTCATGGTTTGGTCACACTACACTGAGAGGAAAGAATTCCCTTCAGCAGATTGTTAAGCTGTCATCTAAACTGACCGGAGGAACCCTAACCTCAGTAACATCCATGTATGTTAGTCAGGTACAGAGGATAGCTTCTTCTGTTTTAAAAGATGTCCTTCATCCCCTGTACGGAGAGTTTCAGCTTCTTCCCTCTGGTCGGAGGTTTTTAGTCCCTAAATGTAGGACAACACGTTTTAAAAATAGCTTTGTTCCCACTGCTGTTACTGAAATGAACAAACTGAAATAATGTTGAAGCTTTTAGTGGTTATATGTTTTTATTTTTCATTTTACATATGATTTGGGGAGCCTTAACACTGTTATGTGCAACATTATCTGTTTATGGTTTCTTTGAAGTGTTTTTACTGTTTTTATTTGTGTGTGTGCATGGATGGATGTATGCTTTGTACCACTGCAAACCACATTTACCCTTGGGTATAAATAAAGTAACCTGAACCTGAAATTTTGAGAATTACAAGAGCTTTGTGTTATTTGTCCATGTCGACCAAAATCACTGGAGGTTTCTGGTTAGTGTGAATAAAAATTATACTTATTGTTCTCTCAGAACATTTTAATTTAAAGTTTCATATTTTGATTTGTGCAGAAACTCTGTGAACCACACAGTCTTTGTGGTGGATCAAGTTCAGCAGAAGACAATTCAAAACCTGCTGCAAAATAGAATAGAAGAGACCTTTATTATCATTGCACATGAATACAGGGAAATCTGGGTTTGCTTCCCAGAACAAAAGTAAAAAGTAAAACAGTAAAATATAAAACAATATAAATATAAACTGTATTAAAGATGATAACAGGTTTGAAACATTCCAAATGTGCAACACAAGCAGATTGATATTCCACCAGTTGTTCCTTATTCAGTTTTTTTTACAGATTTTGTTCAGTTCAGTAATGGTGGACAGATAAAAACTATATTTAAATCTGTTTGTTCTTGTCTTGATTGATCTGTACCTTTTCCCTGATGTTACCATCAGGGGAAAGGTATTATTATACCTATAATATAGCTATTATTATACCTATATATATATATATATATATATATATATATATATATATATATATATTATATATATATATATATATATATATATGAGTAACAGTTCTCATATAATAAATAATAATAAAAATAATTTTGTAACAACAGCAAGTATGACATCATTAACAGCTTTTATTTTGAAAACTCGCAAAGGTTACCGTAATTCATAGTGTTTGTGTGCTCAACAAAACCATCATTTTGGAAGTGGAGACTGGCTTGACAACATTTTTTACTGCCTGACGTTCTCAGAGTTAGGGCAGGAGCTACATGTCAGACCACCACCAATCACGTTTTTTTTTTCTGTTACAGATGAAGTTCATGTTAATAAATGTTGTGAAGCTGAGAAGAGTTCCTGGGTGAGCGATTCATCAGTTCACTGGTATCAAACCAAACATCAGGGTTACACAGGTATGTATTTATTTACTGCAGTCTAAAGTGAAGTGTGGAGCTAAGCTGTGTTAGGAACTGTTTGGATCCTGCAGTCAAGCTGTCCACGTGTAGGGATCAGGGGTAGATCAGATTTACTGATCTGTACTGTTCACCAGATGTAAAATGAGCAGGTTTTAAACTGACACAAATTATCATAAATAATTCACGGGTTCTCTCTTTTTCAGATTAAACAGTGCTGGGCAGCGCTAATCCAAAAATTAGTTACGCTATTTCTAAAGCACTAATTAATTTATTTAGGTCCGCAATTTCAAAAGCACTAATGTCTTATGAAAATTAGGGGAAGCTAAATTCTAAACCGCTATTTAATTGTATCTTCGCGTTGGCTTCATCTGTTTTCCATCTCCTCTGTCTTCCCGCTCAAGCATACTGAGCACTTCCTGGATTTTTGGGTGATGTGGAACGCTCATTAAGGCTAGGTGCCTGACCACGGCCAGATATGGTAAATAGGCAATCAGAAAAGGTTTAGCTGAGGAGCCTGTTGTGTGAATAAAACATCATCAGACAAGAAGCAAGTTTTAAGTTGTTTGTATTGTACAGACTTAGGAAGGTATTTATAATAATATTGTTTGTAATAATAATCATTTTCTTTGAGTATAACCAATAGACAAAATACACACAACAAAACAGACCCTAATTACAACCAATAGACAAAATACACAACAAAACAGACCCTGATTACACCCAAGATTTCTTTTTTTTTTTTTTTTAAATCAGTTCTTGAATCCTGGATGATTAAAGGTCCATCAATCAATAATCTGGTAGTTTGTAGTTCATGATCCAGGGTAATATGTCCAGAAAAAAACAAATAGTTTGGTGC
>JBBPBX010024859.1:0-39345 GCA_038048925.1 Garcialebias charrua | reverse complement strand
AAAAACAAAAAACAAAAAAAAAAAAAACTAGTCTATACTATAGACTAGTATATTTGTATCCTATGGACCTATGGTCTATATACCGAGCCCCCCAGGGGATGTGGAAAATATTTTTTTTCTTTGCGTGAGCACGCAAACGTTTGCGTGCGCACGCAAAACTATTGCGAGGTAACGCAAAACCTTTTGCGTGGGAACGCAAAACCCTTTGCGTTCCCACGCAAAAGGTTTTGCTTTACAGACACCATGGGAGGGGTTCCTTTAAAAGGAATGTGGACTCAGTAATGAAAGCATGTCACTGTGGCGCAACCGGTAACGCATCAGCTTGCCGCTCCATAGGTCACGAGATCGATTCCCAGACGGGACAACATTTTTTTTTTTTTTAGATTATTTATTCATTCCAGATTAAGAAAACAGAAGAAAACTATTTACAAAACAACAATAAAAACGTTCAATTATATAATCATTCCTCTTTCTTATTTTGCTTAATGTCACAGAATAAACAATAAAAACCTGTATTATCTGCAGCATTGTTGTTTGTGGCTCAACATTACGACAATGGAGCAGACAGTACCCTCAATTTAATTGAATTTCGAAATCATATATATCAAATATAAGGATGTCCAGTGTGTGCTGCAGTGGTAAAAGTAATTTTCCGTTGTATATTTCACGTTCAAGCTCCGTGGAATCAGCTGCGCTCTGTTTGTCCCTCTGAACTTGTGATTCTGTGTCAGAATTTCAGGGATAAGTTAAAAACCATTAAGCAAAATAAGAAAGAGGAATGATTATATAATTGAACGTTTTTATTGTTGTTTTGTAAATAGTTTTCTTCTGTTTTCTTAATCTGGAATGAATAAATAATCTAAAAAAAAAAAAAATGTTGTCCCGTCTGGGAATCGATCTCGTGACCTTTGGAGCGGCAAGCTGATGCGTTACCGGTTGCGCCACAGTGACATGCTTTCATTACTGAGTCCACATTCCTTTTAAAGGAACCCCTCCCATGGTGTCTGTAAAGCAAAACCTTTTGCGTGGGAACGCAAAGGGTTTTGCGTTCCCACGCAAAAGGTTTTGCGTTACCTCGCAATAGTTTTGCGTGCGCACGCAAACGTTTGCGTGCTCACGCAAAGAAATTTTTTTTTTTCCACATCCCCTGGGGGGCTCCGTATCTATAGGATAAGAAAACAATACTGTAATGTTAAAATGTTAAAACAGGGCAGACTAACAGCAATAAGAAAAAGGGGTTAAAATCATGTGACTGTTGGTCTTTCAGTTAGATTTTTGCTTTAAGGTTTGGGACCATTAGCCCTAAATAATACAATAATTGTAATACATACCGGTAGTTATTTATTAGCAGTTTTTTTTCTCTCCATTCAACCTTTATATACAAGCTCATTGAGCCACAATGACTCATTTACAAGAGGGACCTATTCCAGACAGAAAATAGCAGTAAATATCATTCATTCAACCTTAATTTAGTCAGGTAAATCTTATTGAACCTCATGGGCTCATTTACGAAAGCGACCTGAAATATCAATAACAGCAATGCTGTTATTGCTAGTATCATTCATCCCTCTGTGAATAGCAAGCGGCCATCCTGGCACTAAGCTGATGGTCCTCTTTATAATGTGAACATTTGGTTCTGGATGTCACCAACAAACTGGTTGATCCACTATGAGAAGGTGCTTTTTAAAAAGACTGCAGCTCCTCAGACTGACAGTCTTTTGGATAAAAAAACGAAACGTTTCAGCAATTTTTTTATTTTATTTTAATGTTTTGAATCTATCCAGAGGACTTAACTGTGTAAAATCATAGTGATGACAGGCACATGTATAAGCAGCTCTAAAGCATTTATTAAGCCCGATAGAGCTTTTTTTACAATCATCATGTAGCAGAGCTGTGGCGTGGATGTAATTCAATATTTAGACTTTAATAAATAATAATAAAAAATGAATGTGAAATTTACACAATGCTTTTGTTTGGACATCTACAAAGTCTCTAAAAAAAATCACTTTTAATACAATAGTTACAACTAACTAAATGGATTCTTCGTGCATTGGGTTCCCTTTTAACTATACTGTACTTTTTGGCGTATAAGTCACTGTATTTTTACTAATTTGCATGTCCTGCGACTTGTACGGTGAAGCAACATATTTATGGATTTTTTCCCATATTTTTAGACCAATTTTTGGCTCAGATATGACCGTTTTTCATGTTGGCAAAAAATGGTGCAGTACCACTTTTGTCTGCTAGGGGACTCTTCCAGAGAGTCCTCCGACCGTTTCCAGCTCATGTGTCCGAAAAAGCCTCCTCTGCTCGGACTGACTCTGTCGCTGCCCGGCCTCCTGCTCTGGAGGTAACTACTGTTAGCTCTGTGGACTGGACAGATTTTTATCAAACTTACAGAATGTAATCACTGTATGGACATTTACAAGTGACTAGCTTCATGAGATGTTTGAGATTTAAAAAAAAAAGTTATTTTAGCTTTGTTGTTAGCGGTTAGCTACCGTAAACAGATACCTACTATTTAGATAAATAGCTCATAAACCACTCTGCAGATTTTTTTAGCTTACAGAGTGTAATTATATGGCTTTCATTTACAAACTGTTGACCTGTATAAGACATTTGAGATAAATTTTGATTTTTTTATTCGCTTTTTTAGAGACGGAATTGTCTCGTTAGCTTGAGTTTTATTTCCGTTTATATTATTATAAATAGCTCATAAACCACTCGGCGGATATTTTTTTAGCTTACAGAGTGTAATTATATGGGTTTCATTTACAAACTGTTGACCTGTATGAGACATTTGAGATAAAATTTGATTTATTTATAATTTATTTTCGTAGCGCACTCGACCGTTTGGAAGACGTCAAACCAAAACAATTTAAATCTAGCAGATTTGACCATTTTATGAATTGATTAAGGAATGGTTAAGCTCTGGAACCCTTGTGCTATAATGTCAGCTATAATTTTCAGCAAACAAATAATTGTTTTTACCGTGTTAATCTTGTAAAATCCTTCCGTGCTGGCTCGCTTCTGTGGCCGCCATTTTCACCAGAGCAAATGAGGCGCTGACGCGTTGCATAGCGGTGACACATAATAGATGTGACTTATAGGGCGAAGCGACGTATTTATGGATTTTTCCAAATTCTTGCCAATAATTGGACAAAGCGACTTATAAGGCGAAGCGACTTATACGGCGAAAAGTACGGTAAATGCATAAGTATTGGGAGGTAAAAGACAACACAGCTGCTGATAAATAACCAGCAGGAGTCAGAGTTCTCTTTTTATTTAACACTTGTTTTTACTAGATGTAATATTGTGAAGTAGATCTGCAAAGCAGATCTACTTCCATCAGAGCAGAAGTTCCTCAGATTTCACGTCATTCAGTATTTTTCCATGTACGGTACCCATTTGTCATGGAGCCATGTAAAGCCTTGGTGACATGTTTCCACCACACACTCGCTGCAGCACAGCTGAGGTCTGATTTAGTGGGAATGTCAGTTACACAGAACCATCTGAGAGGTCCAAATACGTCATTGGAAAAGATCTTTTCATTGGATGAGGCATCTATTATGGTTACAAATCAACTGAATGCTACATGCAGAGCCAGCCTGTAAATATCAGTCTTCATTGTTGACTGCATATGTGCAATAAATAAATAAATATATAAACTGACAGCTGTCATTAAAGAATAATGATCGGTCAAAACTTGTGTTTTGTCTATATACTTGGGCTCTTCGAAAATGTATTTTTTGTTCAGACTTGCAGCTTCCTTGGATGGAGCTAGTGAAGAGGTATTTTCTCTATGAACCGCTGCATGTCTGTGTCTGGAATCAGAGCTTTGAGCAGAACTCAGCTTCAAGTTTAAAATCTATATGTTGTCGGTACCGGGGCTTGAACCGGCGATCTTCCCATCACAGGCCCACCGTCGCTAACCACTGCGCCACCACTCCCCAAATGATGATGATCACTCCCCTAATGATCATTCATTCTGTTGTATGGATCCATGTTACACTCTGAGAACACTTCAACTATGAGATGAGATGAGAGAGGCAAAGCATGGAAGTACTTTGACTTCTACGTAGTTAAAGCAAATAAATAAATTAAAATAAAAAGTTAAGAGCTACAAGATGTGCAAATGGTGTAGACATGTCCACGTGGAGGAGGAAGAAAATGGACTGTATTTAGGTAACATCTTCCTAGTCAGTCAGGCTACTCAAAGCACTTTACAAGATCTGTGCCTTTATTTTTCCATTTACACACATCCATACTACTACATCTATACACATCTAATACGAATAAACTATTCCATAGAGACTAATCAGTGCTTTACACAGGCGTACAATGAGGAAGCACGTCAGAGGCATTAAAGGGTTCCATCTCTGGCTCAGGGACATTTCAACACATGGCTTCATACTTGGAGGATGGCTGCTCTAACAACTGAGCCACGGCTGCAGAGCAGAAGTGGACTATCAAGCCAACAATATGAAAGTCTCCATCTAACTGGAAAAAGCAAAAGCGATTTAGTTCCTCATCCAGTGTAATACAACGTCCATGTCCATTTTTGTAGCAAAGGATTTGCATTCTCATTCAGTGGTTATAAACCAGGGATTGTGCACTTTGTTTTGAATTTTGGAGCCATGATAAAACATGATCACAGCCATTCCCACACTATACAATGGGACCAAAAACAAAGTGGTGGAAACACTGATGAAAGCAGGTCAGATGGCTCTAACGTGTGATGCATGAACATCTACTGCCACCAATTCTTATGTCGCTGTACTGAGCATTTTGTTTCCTTTTGCTCAGTTTCCACAATCTTGTTTGAATGAAAACTGTTTTATACTGCAGGGTGGGGCAAAAGAGTTTGCTTCTTTTAGGGCTAAGACAGGGGTGCCCTATATATCGATTGCGATCTACCGGTGGATCGCAAAGGCAATTTAAGTAGATCGCATGGCGAAATAGCTTAGCTGTCAGACTTATTTTTAATAGACATCAGCCTATCAATCCATCTTTACTAAGCAATTCGTCACATCATCGACATACGGTTAGCCCATCTGAGACCAGACCTTTTCTGACACATAGGTCACCATGTTTGTGCATACAACCGTGCTAAAAACTACAGAGTTGCCTAATAATAGCCTCTAGGTTTTTTTTTAAATCTAAAATCAAGAAAATGTGTACAAACCAGATTCCAAAAAAGTTGGGACACCAAATAAATTGTGAATAAAAACTGAATGCAATGATGTGGAGATGGCAAATGTCAATATTTTATTCGTAATAGAACATAGATGACAGATCAAAAGTTTAATCTGAGTAAATGTAACATTTTAAAGGAAAAATATGTTGATTCAAAATTTCACAGTGTCAACAAATCCCAAAAAAGTTGGGACAAGTAGCAATAAGTGGCTGGAAAAAGGAAATTGAGCATATAACGAACAGCTGGAAGACCAATTAACACTAATTAGGTCAATTGACAACATGATTGGGTATAAAAAGAGCTTCTCAGAGTGTCAGTGTCTCTCAGAAGCCAAGATGGTAAGAGGATCACCAATTCCACCATTGTTGCTTAGAAAGATAGTGCAGCAATACCAGAATGGTGTTACCCAGCGTAAAATAGAAATACAGGAAACCCTCGAGTTACGACACCTGGGACCTACGGCAACACGGACTTACGACAGGCCTCTTTGAAAGAATGCCGTCGACATACGACCGAAAAAACGGACTTACGTCAGAAATACATTATAAGTATGTAATCGAGATACGGCAAAAAAAGTGCGTCATTACGGCAAGCGGCAAGGTGGGGGAGGGCTACAGTGCCTTGAGTGTTCATGGTTGATTCATGGTTGAGCACTGGCTAAGCAGTTCCATCTGATCCAGGTTTGAACTTGAGAAAAACATCAGTGTCTACCTACACTTCAGTCAAAGTAAGGACATTTTGTTTCCTTGTTTCCTTTTTCTGCTGCTTCTAGCTTTTTTAGAGTTCATGGACTTTTTCATGCACATGGACTGCACACAAACACCACATGGACTGCACTGGTTTCAAAAACATGATGGTTGCAACATGTTTCTGATGATTTGGCTGATTTGGTGCATGATTGGTGCATGGGAGTTCCTTATCATTTGCTGCATTTTGATGTTAACAGCTGCTGCTCAAAGAGAAGTGTTCATGTTTCATGGTTGAACTCATTTGCAGATTATGGCTGAGAACTGTTCAGGAAGAGATTTGTATTTTGTATGCTTTGTCTGTGCTGAAAAAAACATTACTGTACAGTACTTTACCTGTACAGTACATGCTGTACTGGTTTTGTGTGTTTATGGATGAATGTGTGGTATAATGTGTTATCTAAGTGTTTGTAAATAAAGTTCTGTGCATGTTTATGGCACAGGATGTCCGCTTGTTCATTCTCATGCCGTTAAATGTGTGTGCGGCGCTCCGTTAACGGTATAGCCTCGACCTACGTCAGAAATGCGGACCTACGACAGGCACGTGTTTTTGGTCCGCGAGATATGACAGAATCGACCTAAGTCACACCCGTAGGTCCGGATCCCTGACGTAACTCGAGGGTTCCCTGTACTTTTAAGTTATCATCATAAACCATGCATAACATCATCAAAAGATTCAGAGAATCTGGAACAATCGCTGTGCGTAAAGGTCAAGGCCTTAAAGGACCACTGACATGATTTTTTTACTATTCATCAAATTGCTCAAAATATATATTTTATCATTTAAGTATGTTCGTTTTTGCAAACAAAATGACAAATCACTTTAATTTTGCTTTAAAGAGTGATTTTGAACTTCAAGCCGTGTTTAATCATGGGAAATCCGATTACACGCGAACGCACCATCTGTGACGTAACACCGGGCAGAGCTCTGGGCTTGTCACAGTGCGCGGTGTGAGCAGCTCACATGAAGGTAAGTCTGATACAGCATCAGACCTAAATTAGATCCTGTTGTTTCTTGTTCCATCACCCAAACTATTTTCTGCTTCCCAAAATGAAGACAAATAGCTCAAATCTTCACATAGATTGCTAAATTCGTCGGGTTTTAAATTGTCCGCTATTAAAGAGACCAGAGCCCTCTGCCCGGTGTTACGTCACAGATGGTGCGTTCGTGTGTAATCGGATTTCCCATGATTAAACACGGCTTGAAGTTCAAAATCACTTTTAAAGCAAAATTAAAGTGATTTATCATTTTGTTTGCAAAAACGAACATATTTAAATGATAAAATATATATATATATATATTGAGCAATTTGATGAATAGTAAAATAATCATGTCAGTGGACCTTTAAAACTCTACTGGATGCTCGTGATCTCCGGGCCCTTAAACCTCACTGCACCTCAAACAGGAATGCCACTGTCAAGGAAATAACAGAATGGGCTCAGGAATACTTCCAGAAAGCATTGTCAGTGAACACAATCCACCGTGCCATCCGCCGTTGCCAGCTGAAACTCTACAGTGCAAAGAGGAAGCCATTTCTAAGCAAGCTCCACAAGCTCAGACGTTTGCACTGGGCCAGGGGTCATTTAAAATGGAGTGTGGCAAAATGGAAGACTGTTCTGTGGTCAGATGAGTCACGATTTGAAGTTCTTTATGGAACACTGGGACGCCATGTCATCCGGACCAGAGAGGACAAGGATAGCCCAAGTTGTTATCAACGCTCCGTTCAGAAGCCTGCATCACTGATGGTATGGGGTTGCATGAGCGCTTGTGGCATGGGCAGCTTGCATGTCTGGAAAGGCTCCATTAATGCAGAGAACTATGTTCAGGTTCTAGAACAACATATGCTCCATCTAGACGTCATCTCTTTCAGGGAAGACCCTGCATTTTTCAACAAGATAATGCCAGACCACATTCTGCAGCAATCACAACATCATGGCTACGTAGGAGAAGGATCCGGTACTGAAATGTCCAGCCTGCAGTCCAGATGTTTCACCTATAGAGAACATTTGGTGCATCATAAAGAGGAAGGTGCAACAAAGAAGGCCCAAGATGATTGAACAGTTAGAGGCCTGTATTAGACATGAATGGGAGAGCATTCCTATTTCTAAACTTGAGAAACTGGTCTCCTCTGTCCCCAGACGTCTGTTGAGTGTTGTAAGAAGAAGGGGGGATGACACACAGTGGTAAAAATGGACTTGTCCCAACTTTTTTGGGATTTGTTNTCAGGTGTGTCACAACCGTCGGCGCAGTCGCAGGTGTGTCTGATTGTACAGACTGCGACGGGTCACTGTCGTTGTGTGTGTCTTCCCACTTCTTGACTGAAGAGGGGCTCTTTGAGTCTGTAAAAACTATGTCATTTCTGATTAGTTCTAGACACAAATGTCCCTGAACCAAGGTTTCATCGAAAGCTTGGCTGATAGCCGATTTACCTGTCCCAGAGGACAGTACAGCAACCTCGGTGTGGGGTCCTTGGATCTCCACACCTTTCTCTACCTGTGGTAGGTAATGTGAGTTTGCCCCCTTCTTGTCTGATGAGGGGTCCTCGTAATCTGCAACAATGATGTCCAAGTGACTGTCAGCGTTTGGTTGACTGTCATTTTCTGGACTCAGATGCCCTTGAACCAAGGTTTCATCGAAAGCTTGGTTGATTGCCGAATTACCTGTCCCAGAGGACAGTACAGCGTCTTCGGTGTGGGATCCTTGGATCTCAACACCTTTCACTACCTGTGGTAGGCAGTGGTCAGGGAGTGCTGAATGTGTCAGCTCACAGAGGAGGTTCTCTTGTTGGACCAGAGTTTGGTCCAACTTTTAGGTCTCTTCTGTCTCACCTGTAGTTGAAGGTTCACTTACCGGGCTCTCGTCCTCGGATGAGCAGTCCCTTGTGTCCTCTGCGGTACCTGCGGTTAGGCAGTCTGTATCGCAACTAGGAGGCACTTTTATTGGCAGGGGTTTTCTCACTGTGCTCCACATTTTCTGTTGACCATAATCTATAATTGCGCCGAAGCGGTTTATAAAATCTTGGCCAACCAGAAATGGGAATGAGTCAAGCGTGGACACGTACACCGGGTGGTGTAGTGTCATTTCGCCAATCTGCATGTGAACCATAGCTATAGCTGTTAGGGTTGTTCTCGTCTCTGCGAGACCCTGTAGCTCAATAGCACATTTCTCAAAGGGTATTTGCCTGTCAACACCGTTAGCGGCGGTCCTCAGCTCCTCGAACAGCTTGGCCGACATAATAGTTATATCAGAACTGCCATCCAGGAGGGCTTCACGCTCAAGGACACCTTCCAGTGTGATAGGCAGGTAAGCTTTCTTAGCCACCCCCCTTTGTATAAAGTTACACAGAAACCTCACAGGTCTTGGCCCACGTTTCTGTTCACGTGTGACTCTGTCTGTGTAATCTTGTTTACTGTCAGCATCTTGTTGGCTGTCAGCATCATGACCTTCAGGATGTTGTTGTGTGTCAGCAATTGGTTTGCTGTCAACATCCATGGCAATGTTGGTAGTAGTGTGCGCTGAGTTATTTGTGTGCTCTGAGTCTTTGTGAAAGACAGTGCTACACATCGCTCCAGGTTGGTCAATGTTGATAGTGTCATTATCAATGATAACGCCACTCATTGTATCAGGTTGGTCAAGCACAGTAACATTCAAATCTACTGACAAACTACTTACTTCCTCTGTCTCTTCTGAGCATAGAGGTGTTGGGCCATTATTCTGGGACATTCGTGACTCTTTGCCTGTCTTGAACTGTTCTGTTCGAGGCGCGGGAGGTGTAGTCCAAGGCTTGGGTGTTTCTGTTGGGACCACGCATAGTTACATGAGTATAGGTCCTCATACTTCAATTTCTTTTGAAGTCCACCCACCGATGGCCCTTGGTTTTCACCCACCTGGTTCGATCTGAACCGTTGTGGGTCTCTTAGAGAGTGAACACCTACCTTTTGTGGTTCGTTGCTTGTCTCGGATTTTACAATCTGAGGTGCTTCAGGGGCGGGGCTCCCTTTAAACCATTTTGAGTCACTGTTCCAGCTGGTACCAACATTTCGTTGTATGTCAGTTTGAAAATCTTGTTTATTCTTGCTAGTATTATCCAACTCTTTTAACAACCGACGTATGTCCTCAGTTCATGAGAGATCACAGATTTATCAATAAACTTTCAGAAAACTCGTACGAGCCACCAGATGAAGTAAACATGAGGGAGACGATATATTGTGTCTTTAAACACATATATTGCCACCCAGATGTAACTAAAGGATTTTAACAGGGGTTAGTATTAAGCTGACCTCTTTATCCTTAATTAATCTACTTATTCAGATTGAATAGTAATTTCACGGATTCTTTTCTTTTTCAGTTTACCCAATATTTCTGTGATCTTTATGATGGATAAATAAACAAAGCCATTAAGTGACAGAGACGTTAACTTAGTTGGTATGCCAAAGACACTACCATTTATTTAAGATAAATCACTAAATTAACACCATTACACTTGATTGACATGATTTCACTTTCTTTCAATTTAATACGTCAGCACACTTAAATTTAACACAACAGACTTCAATACTGGATGTTAAACATATTTAGTCTGAGGGCTCTTTAGCTTAAATAGTTTCCAGCTTAGAATTGAGGGAAAGGATAGGAGGAAGATGGAGAGATGGTTTAAAGGAAATTGTCTTGAGCATGTTACCAAAGTGACACTTCTCATCAGATTTCTGCTAAAATCCAGGTACGTTTGTAAACAGCTCTTTACCTTTCGACGACGAGTCTGATAAAGAGATGGCACCAGCCTGTAAGATGCACAGTCCTTCAGGCCCAGTTCGTCCGAACTGGTCATTCGTTTACGTTTTCAACGTCTCCTGGGTTCCGCTTGGTCATCAGAAAATATGTCAGCTCCTGGCCTCTGACTTCAAGATAAGCTTATTCCAGGAAGGAATAAACAAAGTTTTGAGCTTACGCTCGTTCGAAGTGGATTCATAACAGCATGTTATACAATCCTTAGCTGAATGACTGTCCTTGGCGGGTGACAGGCATTCATTCAGCTCTTTGGGACGTCTTCATGTCTTGAAGTTCCCAGAAACTCTCCCGTTCCAGCAACAGCTTAGAACTTAAAGAAGGATCAAAGAGAGGAGTGAGGCTTGTCTCTTTTTCATTGGTCCGTGGACCAGTCGAGCAGTTCACTTGCCGTTATCACCACCCAAGGTTACAGCCCGAGTAGAGGGAAATTGTTTAGGAAAAAAACAGAGAAGCTGGAGTCGTTCTCATAAAACAACAGATTAACTGTCTTCTGCCTTTCTAAACAAAGCGGCCGGGTCTCTGTGACCCGAGACTTCAACTTTAACACAGCAGTGAACACAGTTTAACTCTTACAGAATAACACAGCTTAAAAGCACACATCATGAAAATGACAAAATGTTATTCTTTTGATTACATTAGAATAAAATTAAAGAAGCCAATAGTCTCTTTTGGTGACTATGTGACTAATTTGTAGTAAATGTCTTGCTTTACTGAGAGGTCAGTAAAGGTCATCTCTGGAACAGTTCAAAAGTACACAGGTTTGTCAAAGTGGACACGGTCATGTCCACTACACAGCTACTGCTGTCAGTCCCTAGAACCCATTTTAAAACCCGTGGTGATAGAGCATTTCAGGTGGTGGCTCCGAGGCTCTGGAACACTCTCCCTCTAACAATGCGCGGCTCCGAGTCGACTGATGCATTTAAGAGAAGTCTTAAGACTAATCTTTTCAAACAGGCTTATGGTTAAGTGTACTTATTGATTTTAGAGTTTAACTTGTGTAACCTTTTTGTATAGCATGTTTTAAGAGTGTATAATTTTTGTATGATTTTATTATGTGTATTTCTTTTGTAAAGCACTTTGTGATTTTATATCTGTGAAATGTGCTATACAGGTAGTCCCCGACTTACGAGCGAGTTCCGTCACTAGGGGGCGCTCGTAAGTCAAAAATTCGTAAGTAGGAACACATAGTAAAAAAAAAAAAAATAATTTTTTTTTTTACTTTTTTTTTTTTTTTTTTTTATAAATGAATACATGTACAGTACTGGACAGTCACCAAGCACTTAGCCTATCCTAACACAGTTTTTAAAGATGAAGGAGTCAGTTGAATTGTCTCCCTCCTCCCTGCAGGCTCCATAGGGAGCTTGCTCCCTTTATGTGAAAGGGAGACAATTCAACTTATTCCTTCATCTTTAAAAACTGTGTTAGGATAGGCTAAGTGCTTGGTGACTGCATAAAATGAAATAATAAAAGTGTAATACTGTCCTGAGTTTTTGCATAGTAGTATAAAAAGTATATCTATAAAATAAACTGAAGGTTCTAGCATTGACATTTGCAAAGAGTGGCACAGCAGCATATGAGTTAATGTACACAGTATATGTATGAGGTAGTTGATGTTGGTATAGAGGCAAAGTGGCATATGCAGTAAGGCACATAAGGCACATTTGGCATCCTTAGATAAGGCTAGTCAGAGAATACTGTATATGTATCAGCAGTAGTGTAGATATAAAAGTAGTGTAAATGTAAACAGTAGTAATAAATGTAAAACAGTAGTAATAAATGTAAACCATATTAATAAATGTAAACAGTGAATGTAAACAGTAGTATGACTATAGGCAGTAATGTAATACAAACATTAGTGCAAATATGAGAAGTAGTGCAAACTGAATGAGCACATGACCGAGAGTTTAGTGAATAACCCGTTTGATGACACAGGGTCCAGTGTTAAAAACTTTGTGTTGAGTGGTAATGTGTGAGAAAGTTTTTTGTGTTAAGGCAGTTCAAATGGGAGGGGAGGCAGAGCAGGCAGAGTGTTTAGCATTCTGACTGCCTGATGAACAGAGCTGTCTCTCAGTCTGCTGGTACGAGCCTGGAGACTCCTCAGTCTCCTCCCTGATGGCAGCAGTCTGAAGCAGCTGTGTAGTGGGTGTGTGGGATCACCTGCCATGCAGTGGGCTTTCCGAGTGAGGCGTTTGCTGTGTAAGTCCTGCAGTGAGGGCAAGGAGGTGCCGACGATCTTCTCAGCTGCTCTCACGATGCGCTGGAGGCTCTTGCGGCATGATGCAGTACATGCACCAAACCACACCGTGATGCAGCTGGTCAGGACACTTTCTATGGCACCTCTGTAGAAGGTGCACATGATGGGGGTTGAAGCTCCAGCCCTTTTCAGCTTGCGGAGAAAGTAGAGACGCTGGTGAGCCTTCTTGGCCAGTGCTGCAGTGTTCCTGCTCCAGGACAGGTCCTTTGAGACGTGCACTCCCAGGAACTTGGTGCTGTCTACTCTCTCCACTGCGGTGCTGTTGATGGTCAGAGGGGCATGTTGTGCATCCCTCTTCCTGAAGTCCACGACAATCTCCTTTGTCTTCTCCACGTTGAGAGTGAGATTGTTGTGTCCGCACCACAAGGCCAGGCGGCTCACCTCGTTCCTGTAGTCCGTCTCATCGTTGTTGCTGATGAGACCTACCACTGTTGTGTCGTCCGCAAACTTGATGAAGTGGTTGGAGCTGTACGATGGTGTGCAGTCGTGTGTTAGCAGGGTGAATAGAAGGGGGCTCAGCACACATCCTTGTGGGGCCCCTGTGTTCAATGTGATGGTGCTAGATGTGTTACTATTTAATTTATTAAATGTGTTACTATTTAATTTATTTAGTCAGGTAAATCTTATTGAGCCTCATGGGCTCATTTACGAAAGCGACCTGCTAAAACTAAAGAACGATGAAGAGCAATGGTAGAATTTCCTTAAACAATAAACAATAGAAAACAAAAGAGAGAAAAAAACAAAAGAGAGAAATACATTTTTTTTTTTTTTACAAAGTATCAAAAAACTAGCAAAACATTATAAGGTAGATGTATAAAATCAAAGACAGGAACAAATCTGCATTGGTTTTTGCCAGGATTCCAACAGATTCTGAAAACCATTTAGAGAAGTCAAGGTCGAGAGCTTCAGATCGTTTTGTAAGATATTCCATGAAGCAGGAGCGGAGTAGGAGAAGGCCCTTTTTCCAAGTTCAGACTAAGCCGACATAGCAGCTAACAAATATTAGCTGAGATACCCGAGCAAACACGTTGCTATGTATGTATTTTTAAATTATGTCTGCGCGATCAGGTAACATCTGTAGTTTCTTTTTATTCGGGGAGGGTTTATTAATGAGAGTTTTGGATGATTTAGTGTCTTAAAATGATATATCTCAGACGCGATCGGACATGCTCCGCCATTATTATTTAAATGCGCGTTGGAGCGTGCCTTCTGCCTGTTTGCACGTCACTGATGACGTTTTGCGGAAATGCGCAGATTTTTAGGGGCGTATCCCAGAGAAAAAACTACCATAACTTGGAATAAATTTTTAATATATTTATAATTTATTTTGCAAAAACGAACAGAGCTCAATGATATAAGATATATGTTCTGACAAATATGCAAATTTCCAACATCATGTCACAATCCCTTTAAAAACAAACCAAAAATATTATCTTTCATCAAAGCTCTCCAGGTATCAACAAATATGGTTACAGTTAAAAGCCAGCCCTAGTGTGAGGAACGCAAGTTATTACTATGTTTTGTTTATTATTTTGTATGCAGACAGTAAAATACATTGTCAGATTTTTGTTGTTATTTTAACAAACTTTTGGGTTTTGTCACTTATGTTGTGTCCACAGCAAGCTGGGACGTTAATTCATTCAAGATTTCTTTAAGTTTGTCTCATTGAGTCACAAGGACTCATTTACAAGAGAAACCTGTTTTAGACAGATAACATATAAAGTGCAGACAACAATAAACTACAGTAAAACACAATTAAAATAAAAGTGGTGTTATAAAACAATAAATCAAGGTGCCATATAAAACATGTTTGTTGTTGTTGTTTTTTCCTTTCAGCTGCTCCCTTCATCAGCAAACTGACTCTCAAAAAGACTTGGTAATTACAGTATTTTTACACCGGATGATCTTCCTGACCCAACCACAGAGCTACCACAGCCCTCTGTGTGGAGCAGAGGGCTGCTATCTAGGGGGCCCTGGGGAGCAGATGGTGTGGGTTAAGGGCCTTGCTCAAGGGCCCAGAGTGGGGCAGATGAGGGTGGAGGCAGGTGTGTCTGCTTCACCTGTCCCACCCACATTTTGATGTTGTCTGTACCGGTAGTTGAACCAGCGACCTTCCGATCATAAGCCCACCTGCTCTAACCTCTGCACCACCACTCGCTGAAGCATGGGGAAATACTTACAAGAATGTAAAACAAATCAAGCTTACTTAATATGTTTATAAAGAAGTTTATGTTTTGTATTTTTACAGTAGGTAGATCGCTTGGACTGGTCATTTTAAAAGTAGCTCGCATGCTGAAAAAGTGTGGGCGCCTCTGGTCTAAGAGATCATCCTGTATGCTCAAGATCTTGTTTGGAGTGTGATTATACATTTTTATAAACAAATCACAGCCCACAGAACTGCTATAAAAAAGAATAAAATTTTATCATGAGGCAGCTAAAGATTCCCACCTCCTACCAAAGTATATATATATGTATATGTATATATATATATATATATATATATATATATATATATATATATATATATATATATATATATATATATATATATATATTAGGGGTGTAACGATACACAAAACTCACGAGACGAGACGAGAAAATCACAGATCTCGCGAGAACGAGACGAGATTTTAACATTAGTTCAAGAAAACTTCAAAGATCGGTTTTATGCCGCAAAAAGGCTTTTATTCTGTTTTAACATGTATTACAAACCCAACTGATGTCTTCATTTTACTGATTGAATCTCCTTAGACCTTAGAACGTTCAACTTTGTTTAAAAAAATAGATATTCACGCAGGACTTTCCAAAACTGACTCTGCAGCCGTCACTCACCAGTGTTGCCAGATTGGGCGGTTCACCGCGATTTTCCTTCTGACTTTTGCGGGTAGAGATTGCTTTGGGTGGGTGGGACTCTATCTGGCAACACCGGTCACACCGGTGTTTACACGCGTGTCTTTACATTCGGGGCAGCGTCGGGACCCTCCATCAATGTAGAGGCGTCTGCGGCACCCTCCATCAGTAGTTGGGGCGTCTTCTATAGCAACTTCATCCGGCGAAGCCATGCTGTCCGTGACGCTGACTTGCTAGGGGCTCTGCTAGCATTAGCATTAGCATCTCGCGAGACAACGTTACCTCTCAACGAGAGATATCGCGGGAGTTTAATATCGCGAGATCTCGTACAACGAGATCTCGTTACATGCCTAATATATATATATATATATATATATATATATATATATATATATATGTTTTTTTTGTTTGTTTTTTTGTGTGTTTCATGTTGAACCAAGTGATGCAGCTATTCTCAGGAGAGGCCTTCATTATAAGTAAAGACATCTGGATCAGTATGAACTTTACTTCAACTAAGGTAAAAATGTCACTGTCTCTGTAATGACACATCCATGAACCAAGGCCCAGAAGGTTGATTATTTTTACTGACTTGTTCTAACATAACTTTAATGTAGAATTACTTTTGACTCAACACAGCAAGACATAGAGTTGAACTACAATGTACACTGTACAGTATTAATTATAATCACATGTTTGTTGACTGATGGATGGCAGTTCTTTAGTAAAATATGTATAAATATATCCCTGCAGTCAGTCCAGTGTTGTGTGTTACTTGTCTGAACAACAATATTCTCACATGTAAAACAAAACAGTATTACTTTATAATTTTATTAAAAATGAAAATAAATTATATCCCATGCATTCTATGGAGAATCAATATATATTTTAACAAAGGTTTAAGAAATTGAAAATGTTAACTTAGCCGTTTAGCATTATATTTTTGAAATGGGACTAAAATATACCATGAAAATGTACAGTTTAGTCATTTAAAAGTATACCAGGATAAAAGTCAGCTCAAATAATTATATAACTGTGGTGTTCATAAATGTTTTCACAGTAATTCTTAAATCTTCAATAACAGTGAACACTAATTTGGAGACGGAAAATTAGAAAAATGAAAACATACTGCTCAATAAATTCCAAAAACAGGTTTAAATAGAAACTACAGAAAATTCCCCTAAAAAGCAGCACTGACGAGGCATGGTGTGAATCTGTCAACAGGAGCCGTGGCCTGGTATGAACATCCTTCAACTGCTGACTATTCATACGTCAGTCCAGATCAGCCGTTGGTGGTCACCAGGAAACTAATCCAGATGTGTGTGTTGCAGGCTCAGTCAGCACACCCCCCATCCAGAGGGACAGAGGTTTACAAGACGTGCCAACCATTGTTTTTCTCTTCCAGCTACCACAGTTGTACGCAAGCTGTAACCTTCCTATATAACCAGTGGTTCTTCTTCCCTGGCATGGTTTCAAAGAGGAGGCAGAAGGGGAATATCAAAGCAGCTTGAGAGTCTGAAATGTGCTAAACAAATCAGGAAGGGAGCCCTTTGCATACTTCCTCTGGGAGAGGTCCAGCTGGTTTCTTCCTTCTGTTTGAGCAAAGGGCTGTTTGTGCTCTTTGACAGTGGCTTGGATGCTTTCACTAGTGGGAGGTGAATTATTTAGCGATGCTGGCTGTTCTGTGTCTGTCATGGGGGCTGTATGGTCACAAAAGGGTCCTGATCACAGAGGCCAGTTGCCAATGGGCTGACAGAGTCAGCTGAACAAGACTGAGATGAGCACAGTGGCAAAATAACTATTACCCACGTCACATGCACATAGAGCTAAAGTTTCTTGTTGTTCACTTACTGGTCTGAAGATATGGACGTCCTGGCTGCGAGTGATCAGATGGGCATTCTTAGCGGTGCATGTGGCAGTCTCAAGCTTGTCTCCTGTCAGCATCCAAACCTATTCATAAACCAGAAACATGAGATGTAGCTGAGAAAACTATTTGATTTTTAAGAAAAACTAATTAATCAACCCCCAGAATTCGTTGAGGGAATACATATTGCTGTGTTCTTTCAAGATCATCTCTTGTTGAGAAGTGATGGAGCAATAGCAACTTTGGTTAAACCCAGTAAATGACAGGCACATCCTCATGTGATGTAATTTGTAAGTTGTAGATCCTGAACTGTTTCAACAAACATTTTGTTGCTTCTAGTTCATTATTTGACACAGTTACTAATGGAAAATCAGCCACTTCATGTAATAACCAAACTTCTACAAATCAAATCCCTCCTACAAGTGAATCCTCAGTTTATGTTTATGTTTATTAAATTTGTTCATTTTTTTTAGAAACAATTCTATGATATGAATATAGAAGTTTGGGGGTGTTCTCATTTTAATATTGATAATTATGAAGGATTGATTCATTTTAACGAGTGTGATCTCAAAGTAACTTTAGGTGGGCTCTCTGACGTTTCTCCCAGTATGCTGCTTTCTGATGTGTTGAGCTGAGCCATGACACATGAAGTGAAACCATCTCTTACCTGATTGGTTGGTTGTGTGTTTGTTTATTTAGAAGAAGAAAAAGGCATATACTGTAGCAAGTTTTTCATCATTGTCTTGTTTTTACCACTTCTTTTTTTTGTTTTCAAGTCATTACAGTTCAGCACACAAATACACCAGATGATGAAGGGAGGAATGAAATTGGTGCTGTACCTGCTGAAGGCAAGCTCTAAAATTGACAAGTTTATATAATTATATTAAATAATTATGAATTAAAAAGATTAATTTATTATTTCTAATTATTTATATTAATATAATTATAACAACTTGAGTATTTTACTTATACTGTAATTGCAGTAATTATAATTAAATTTTCAATTCAGTTTATATAGTTCCAAGTCACAACAGAAGTTGTCTCAGGGAACTGACGAGAAACATTCATATATACAAAATAATTTGACACCATTTATCTGAGGAGCAGACTGTTTTTAATTTAACTCCATCACATAATAACTCATCTTGAGCAAGCATGAAGGTGACAGTGGAAAGAAAAAACTCCCTCATGAGGGAAGAAAACTTTAGCAGAACTAGGCTCAGGACAAGCGGCCATCTGCTAAAACATTTATGTATATATTTATATATATTATAATAATAACATAGGATATAATATATTGTTATTCTATTAAAGCTGCACTATGTAACTTTGTAGTGCAGTCTAACTTTTCTAACAATATATTTTTAACATATTTCTTCACTCTGTCACTATCTACTGACAGACTGATGTTAGACAAAAGCGCAAAATGGTCTTGCCCCGCCCTATCTGTCCGAGTTGCTGCAGCCATGCACACCCTCTCGATCCCTCAGGTCATGTGATCAGCTGCTCCTGAGTGTCCCAAAGACAAAACGCAAGCTCAGAGGAGACCGTGCTTTTGCTGTGGCAGCTCCTAAACTGTGGAACAACCTTCCCTTGAACATCAGACTCTTCCCTGTCTGTTTTTAAATCTCTTCTTAAAACCCATCTCTTCTCCCTGGCCTATGACACCATCTGCGATGTTGACTTTTAATAATTTTAGTCGCTTGTTTTATCTGAGTGTATGATTCCTCAACTTTTATTATGTGACTTTTATTTATTTTAATAATTTTATTACCTGATTGTGATTGTTTTGTTGTGTGTACAGCACTTTGGTCCTGTAGGTGTTTAAAGTGCTCTATAAATAAAGCTGGTATGGTATGGTATGGTAAAGTAATCTCTGAAAAAAACTATAGTCCCCTTGCTTCTCTATCAGCATTTATAAAAACACAGAGTGACCTGCCGTTAACCAGCCAATAAAAACAGAGTTTGTAACCAGCCAATAAAAACAGCTTGAATTTGAATCAGCCAATAAAAACAGAGCTTGAATTTGAATTTCAGCAGGGCCAGGGGAGCAGAGCCATATATGGCTCTGAGGGGGAGGGATCAGAATGCTTTGCCTGTTGAAAATATTTCTAAGTTCTGCGCTCTACAGAAAGTTACACATAGCACCTTTAAATAGAATACAATTACCGGTAGGGTGATGTACAGAGTTGTAGCAACTACAGGGGAATTAAGTTGATGAGTCACACGATGATCTGGGAGAGAATTGTAGAAGGAAGGTGACTATCTGTGAGCAGCAGTATGGTTTCATGCCAAGAAAGAGCACCACAGATGCCATCTTTGCTTTGAGGATGTTGATAGAGAAGTACAGAGAGGGTCAGAAAGAACTCCATTGTGTGTTTGTGGATTTAGAAAAAGCATATGACAGGGTGCCAAGAGAGGAGGTGTGGTATTGCATGAGGAAATCTGGAGTGGCAGAAAAGTATGTTAGACTGGTACAGGACATGTATGAAGACAGCAGGACAGTGGTGAGATGTGCTGTAGGAGTGACAGATAGCTTCAAGGTGGAGGTGGGATTGCATCAAGGATCGGCTCTGAGCCCCTTCTTGTTTGCTCTGGTGATGGACCGACTAACAGATGAGGTCAGGCAGGAATCCCCATGGACTATGATGTTTGCAGATGACATTGTGATATGTGGTGAGAACGGGTAACAGGTGGAAGAGAACTTGGAGAGGTAGAGGTATTCTCTTGAAAGAATAATAAATAATAATAATAAACTTTATTTGTATAGCACCTTCCTACAATGCCTTGCATTGACCAAGGTGCTTAATAGGACAGAAAATATAAAACCGGTACAATAAATCAGTGAAAATAGAATAAAAAACAACAGCAATAAAAGGAGGCAATGGAAATAAAAATGCTACATACTAAAATACCAAAGTAATAAAAGTTACACACTGAAAGCTTTTTTGAACAAGTGGGTCTTTAGTCTGGTTTTGAACAGAGTCAGATCAGAGGTGGCACGCAGCTCAAGGGGGAGACTGTTCCAGGCTTTTGGGCCGGCAACAGAAAAGGACCGGTCTCCCCATTGTTTGTACCTTGAGCGAGGCACCTCCAGCAGGTGTTGACTGGCAGAGCGTAAAGCTCTGCTGGGGTGATGGACTATGGGGTGATGGATTGTATGTATGTAATTTATTCATTTCAAATTTAAAACACACAGCAACAAATTCAAAACATGTATAGAAAGCAAAAAACAGATTTAGAATGAAAGGAAGCAGATGAAGAATAAAATTCTTATAATATCTGCCCCTTCTTAAAACAAAATTCTATTTAACACTCAGATCAAACAATGATCATTCATGAACAAAAATGTATAACCCATAACAATTGTCGATGTTTAATAAATTAACAATTTTGCATTTGTAGATATCTATTTAAGAATTTATATTTAATCAACTTTTTAAATATAGGTATTGATTCAATTTTTTGTCATAATTTCCCAAACCATTCCATGAATCTATTCCATGCATTAAAGTAAACCGACCCTTTAAACCGGTTCTATATGGTGGCTTGACAAAAATGTCTGTTCCCTTAAGATTGTAACAGCTTTTTCTTTTTAAAAAATGCTTTTGAATATTATGAGGTAGTTTGTAGTTTTGAGCTTTATGCATTAATAAGTAAATATTGTATTTTACTAGATCGTAAAACTTCAGTAGTTTCATTTTATAGAATAGATTGTTTGTTGGATGATAATAATGCATTCTTGTTATAATTCTTAAAGCTCTTTTTTGAAGGATGAAAATAGGCTTTGTTAAGGTTTTGCACGCTGTTCCCCAGACATCAACACAATAAATTAAATGTGGTACTATAATTGTGTTGTATAACAAATACAAGGGATTATCATTCAATAAATCCTTTATATAATACTGCTGTGGATTTGGATAATTTAGTTTTAACAGAATTTACGTGTTGTTTCCATGATAATTTATCGTCAATGATTACACCTAGAAACTTCATTTCACTGACTCTACCTATTTCAACACCGTTAATTTGGAAAGGAAAAGCTGTAGTTATCTTTTTTTTTACTAAAAATCATATAATTGGTTTTATCAATATTCAACGATAACTTGTTTAAATTAAACCAAGTTTGTATGTTAACAAACTCATTATTCATCAAGTCAATCAAATGTTTCAAATCATCACCAGAACAAAAAAAAGGTAGTATCGTCAGCAAAAAGAACACATCTAAGGATACCTGGCACATTCATCAAATCATTAACATATAAAATAAACAATTTCGGTCCAAGCACAGAACCCTGCGGCACGCCACATGAAATACCACAGAGGCCAGATTTTACATTGTTCATATGTACAAACTGTTTTCTGTTATGCAAATAACTACGTATCCAATGCAGAGCTGTTCCTCTAATACCATATTTGTCCAGTTTTTCGAGTAGAATTGAATGGTCGATAGTGTCAAATGCCTTTTTTAGATCAACAAACACACTTAGACAATATTGTTTTTTATCAACAGCTGTGGTAACGTGTCCCATCAATTCCATGAGAGCCATGGAAGTTGAGTTATTTGATCTAAACCCGTATTGACTTTTACTTAAGATATTATGTTTATCCAGAAAGAAATCAAATATAGTTACAAATATTTTTTCTAAAATTTTGGAGAACTGCGGTAACAAAGATATGGGTCTATACAGGTAGTCCCCGATTTACGAGCGGGATCCGTTACAACGAGGCGCTCGTAAACCGGAAATCTCGTAATTTGGAACGGCCGCCATTTCGCTCGTAAATCCGGAAATCCGCTCGTAAATTGGAACGGTTTTCGCTAGCGCACCTAAAAACACTCTATTTTCATCTAAAAACTACTTTTGAGTGCATAAAAATGATCGGAAACGTGTGTTTATATGCTTAACTTGCTAACTGAAGTGAAAAAACACATGAAAACTCGGTATTTTTTTCGTTTTTTCCAAAAATGTGCAGCTCGTAAGTCTGGAACCTCGCAGATCAGAGCGCTCGTAAATCGGGGACTACCTGTAATTGTTATAAACATTTATCACCATTCTTAAAAAGAGGAACTATCTTGGCTATTTTCATTCTGTTTGGGAATATTCCAGATGAAAATGGCTCAATGACATAGTTCATTATTTCCTTCACAACCATCATGTCCATGTTTTCACAGTCTTTTGATCTTTTATCTTGAAATTTGTTAACCGCCATCATGATTTCTTCTTTATCAGTTCCTTTTAGAAACATACTGTTCATACAGCCATCAATTGAATGACTCACATTTATATCCGTTTTTGGTATTTTTGATGCAAGGGTCGATCCCACATTTGCAAAATAATTGTTAAATCCATTAACTATTTCTTTCCCATCACGGATTTCCACATTATTTTCCACAAAATATTTTGAAGTTGAATTTATAAATGTACTGATGTTATTTGAATCTGTTTTATTTCCCAGATCAATATTAAAGTCTCAACACAATAAAAAAATTATAATTAAAATCCTTTTCCAATAGCTCCAAGATTTTATCAGTAAATATTTCTATATTTGATCCTGGTGATCTATATACAAAACTTATTATTATGTTTTTATCATTCTTGTTTATTATTTCTATTGTTATCATTTCCATAATTTTATAAACAATTATTGACATTTCACTAATTAATTTACATTTTATTTCATTATTAACAAATAGAGCGACTCCAACACCCCTTTTATTATTTCTGTTCATATGATATAATTCCCACCCTCATCTATGGTCATGAGCTTTGGGTTATGACCGAAAGAACAAGATCTCGGATACAAGCGGCTGAAATGAGTTTTCTCCGCAGGGTGGCTGGACTCTCCCTTAGAGATAGGGTGAGAAGCTCAGTCATCCGGGAGGGACTCGGAGTAGAGCCGCTGCTTCTCCACATCGAGAGGAGCCAGTTGAGGTGGCTCGGGCATCTGGTTAGGATGCCTCCTGGACGCCTCCCTGGTGAGGTGTTCCGGGCACGTCCCACCGGGAGGAGACCCAGAGGAAGACCCAGGACGCGCTGGAGGGACTATGTTTCTCGGCTGGCCTGGGAACGCCTTGGGATTCCCCCGGAGGAACTGCTCCAAGTGGCTGGGGAGAGGGAAGTCTGGGCCTCCCTACTTAGGCTGCTACCCCCGCGACCCGACCCCGGATAAGCGGAAGAAGATGGATGGATGGATGGATGGATGATATAATTCATACCCTTCGATGTGAACATTTGTGTTTTCATCATTGAGCCATGTCTCTGAAAGTGCTATTAAAGTAAAAGTTCTGTTTAATTGTTTTAGATAATCTGTTATCTTGGATATATTTGCATTTATACTTCTACTATGTTTATGTTTATGTTTATTAAATTTGTTCATTTTTTTACAAAAGAAACAATACAAGGCAATCTCATAATGATAGTGTACAAAATGTAAAAAAATGAAAGGTGGCAGAAAGAAGAATAAATCTTATTATATCTGCCCCTTATCTCCAACAATCAGATTAAACAACAGTAGTCAAACCATGTAAACAATAATAATCTTCAACCAACTTTTTCCAACAGTCAGGTTAAACAATAATATTCTTCAACCAACAGTACAAAATTACTAACTCTTTTTAATTTTCTAACTAACAGTACAAAATGACTAACTCTTTCTAATTTTCTAACTAATACAATACACATTACGTTATTTCACATATATTTTTTTAACACATTTGTTTTGATCATTTTTTTAAATGTAAACATTGACTTGGCATTTTTAACTACATTCTCCAAGCCATTCCATAATCTAATTCCCTGGATTGAGGTAGAACGTCCCTTCAAACTGGTTCTGAATTGTGGTTTTACAAACAACTCTGTTCCCTTAAGATTATAACAACTTTGTCTTTTAACAAAGTGCATTTGGATATTTAAAGGTAATGCATTATTTTGAGCTCTATACATAACTGATAAAATATTATAGTCTACCAAATCATGGAACTTCAATAATTTTAGTTGATAAAATAATGTACTTGATGGATGACGGTAATGCTTTCTAGTGATAATTCTTACAGCTCTTTTCTGTAATACAAAAATAGGCTTTGTGATTGTTTTACACGCTTTCCCCCAAACATCAATACAATAGATTAAGTGTGGAACAATGATTGTGTTATACAACAAATACAGAGCTTTATCATTCAATAGGTCTCTGACTTTGTACAGTACTGCTATCGATCTAGCTATTTTTATTCTTACAGAATTTATGTGTTGTTTCCATGTCAGTTTGTCATCAATGATAACACCCAAAAACTTCACCTCATTCACTCTACAAATCTCAACATCCTCAATTTTGAGTGGAACATCAACAGTTTTCTTTTTATTACCGAATATCATGTAATTAGTTTTTTCTAGATTTAATGATAATTTATTTATTTTAAACCAAGTTTGTATCTTGACAAATTCTGTCTTTATCAATTCTAACATTTGTTCTATATCTTCACCTGAACAGAAAAAAGTGGTATCATCAGCGAAAAGTACACATTTAAGGAGTCCTGACACATTTACCAAGTCATTCACATATAAAATAAAAAGCTTTGGTCCAAGTACAGAGCCTTGGGGAACTCCACATGTGATATTACAGAGGTCAGATCTTACATCATTTATTTGTACAAATTGTTTCCTATTTTTTAAGTAGCTAGATACCCACTGTAATGCTGGTCCTCTAATACCATATTTGTTCAGTTTTTCAAGGAGAATGGTGTGATCAATAGTATCGAATGCTTTTTTTAAATCAACAAAGATACTGATACAATGTTGTTTTTGATCGACAGCAGTAGTTATTTGTTCCATTAATTCCATGAGAGCCATTGATGTAGAGTTTTTTGATCTAAACCCATACTGACTGTTGCTTAGAATATTTTGTTTATCTATAAATTGGTCTAGTCTGTTCACAAATAGTTTTTCAAGAATTTTTGAAAACTGTGGTAACAAGGATATAGGTCTATAATTGTTGAATACACATTTATCACCATTTTTAAAAAGAGGAACGACCTTAGCTACTTTCATATTATCTGGAAAAATTCCTATTACTATTGAAGTGAATAATAGAGACCTCCATTTTTCATATTGATGTCATTAAACTGCTCTTCATTATAATATTCACAATCTTTTATTACGGGAAAAAATTGTATCAATCACATCTTCAACATTACATATTTTAGGTTCTTCGTATGTTGTCATATTTTAATGTATTTGTTCATTTGACTGTATATTATGTCCATTTTGTGTGCAAGTTGTTTCAATGATTTATAATTTGTCATCACGTGAGCTCATCTATGTTTTGGGGTGGCCGTGGCGTAGTAGTAATGGCAGTCGTCTCCCGATCGGAAGGTTGGAGGTTCAAATCCCGGTTAATAATAATAATAATAATGAATTTAATTTATAACACACTTTTCATTAACGAAAATCTCAAAGTGCTACAAAGTACAACAAAGTTCCCCACACCATGTGTCGTTGTGCCCCTGGGCAAGACACTTAACCCTGAGTTGCTCCCGGTAGGACTGGAAAGCGCCTTGCATGGCAGTCTGCCTCTATTGGTGTATGAATGGGTGGATGGTTAGTATTGTAAAGCGCTTTGGGGCCCCTCATAGGGGGCTGGAAAGCGCTATATAAATAAGCTCCATTTACCATTTTTCCAGATCCTTCAGTTCTTTTATTATTTTAGCCTGAGACCCTTCATGTGTTTCTATCCAGATGTTTCCATTTCTTGTCCATGTTGATGCTATTTTTTTCTTCTGTTTTTTAACCACCTTGCTTCAAGTGCAATATTTGCTTTTTTTGTTAGATGTTCATTTATGTAAATGTTTGTTCCCTTCAGTTTTTTTGCTTGCATTATTACTTTGTACCTTTTTTCTTGACTTCCTGCTAATGAACCTGACAACTATTGATTGTTTGAATTTTTCTGATTTACTGGGCAGGGTGTGACAGATCAAAATGTCCTCATGTTTTATGTCAATGACACGTCCTTGTCCTGTAAAAAAAAGTCACTACTTGCTCCTCCAGAGTCTGTAGTTCTTCTTATGGTGCATCCTCTGTGTTAGCACCAGCAACAGCTGCTGCATATGTCTGGCGCCCAACTTCAAATCCAGTGATCATCAAGTTGTCTCGCTTTGTGTATTGCTCTAAGTCATCTACTTTTTGTTCAAGTTCAGCTATTTTATTGTCTTTGCTACTTAGCAGATCTCTCAGTTGCTTCACTTCATCAATCAGACCAGTCAGGAGATGTTGTGATGATAATTTTGCCAGTTCAGCACTCGTACAGTATAGTTTAACCATTGTTTTAATTTCTTCTATATCTGTTGAATTATCTTCCATCGACTCTTGTTTCTTTTGTTCACTTGTTTCGTCATTACTTACAGTACTTATGGTCTGGCTGTAGCAGGTCTCCAGTTGGTGGTTTGTTAGACGAACCACGTGGCCTTTCCACGAGGCTCACAGGCCTAATGATGGTAGCTCTGGCCCAGCGCCCAGATCAGATGTTATGCAACACGCAGCAATCAGATCCGATGCTCCGATGAGATCGGCTCGCTAGCCTGGCTCGGATGGCAGCCCTCCGGTTCGTGCACGGCGCCCGACCTCCTCCAGTCGCAGCAGCACCAAGGTCTGCACGCTAGCCTAGCTCATGGCTCCAGACGGCAGTACCCCGGTCCTAGCACGCCGCTCTGCCTCCTCCGGTCGCAGCAGCTCTGAGGTCGGCACGCTAGCCTTGCTCGTGTTACCTGTCGGCAGCTCTTCGGTCCGTGCGCGGCGTTCGGCCCCCTCCGGTCGCAGCAGCTCCGAGGTCGGCTCGACAACCCGCCAGTGGCTCCAGACAGTGGCTCTCAGGTCCGTGCGCGACGCTCTGCCCCCTCCAGTCAAAGCTCCGAGATCGGCCAGCCAGCTCAGCTCGTGGCTTCTGGTGGCAACTCTTTGGTTCGTCCGCGGCACTCAGTTTGTGCCAGATATATATATTTTTTCTTTGTTTTTTGTTGTTTTCTGTTGGAGCTCGCCCTGCTGCTCCAATGATGACGTCCTTTCTTTGATTTTTGATAAACCCTATCAATTCTTGCAGTCCTAAGCACAGCATGCTTAGCAAAAACAGACGTGTGTGAAAATTTTTACTAGTTGTCATTCAAAGTTAGAACCAATGAATTATCTGCAACAAACATCAAGCAAAGGGCCTTTTTGTCCTTTCTCTTATTAGAGACAAAATTCAGAAGAAGAACGGAGACAGCACATAACTAGATGTTTACAGTTTGGTTATTTCCAAAACTCACGTCTGACAGGCTCTGTCCCTGTCTGTTTTCATTATATTTATTTTTGTTCCCCACTCTGCTGTTTATAGTTTTGGTTATTCTGCTCCCTTTGTGATTATGATTATGATTTTGTTTGCTGTCACTCTCCATTCACTCCTCAGTCTACCTCTCTTGTCTCCAGTCTTCAGTCTTAATCATTCACACCTGTCTCATCAGCCACCTGCCCAGGTGCTCTCATTACTCACTCTCCCTCTGTCTTATAAAAAGCTTTTCTCTCCTCCACTCTTCATCCGGTCATTGTTCTGTTAACACCGACTTCTCAGTCCTCCTCTGCCTCTTCTGTGTCCATCCGTCCGTCCGTCCGTCCGTCCGTCCGTCCGTCCGTCCGTCCGTCCGTCCGTGCCGTCCGTCCGTCCGTCCGTGCGTCCGTCCGTGCGTGCGTGCGTGCGTGCGTCCGTCCGTCCGTCCGTGCGTCCGTGCGTCCGTTTTTTATTTTTGTTGTTTAAATATTTTTATTTAAACTCCTGCCTTTGATTGCCTGCCTGCAAATGTGTCTAAAACTGAAGGATTGTGATAACATCTAGCTTGGATTTGTATTTCTTTTTTCATTGAGTTAAGAAAAACATGGATTAAAGGCTACAAATGGTGTGTTTTAACTGTAGAAAGGCTTGTGTAGCCTTGAATTTTCTATCAAAGTTACGGTTTGTAGTTTCAAACATGAAAGTCGAGTATCTGTATCTAGGCCCTATTCTCCACTGATGTCTTTCTTTCCTTTCCTGCCTTTCTCTCAGTTTCCTCTGTGGCAAACAACACATTAATTTGACTGACAGCTCCAATCATTCCACCATGTTTTCTTAGTAAGTTCAAAATATGACTGGCACTACGCTCATTGGATGGAGGGGGTGGGGGCTCTGACAGGGAGGGAACAGGCTAAGAAATTAGAACGAAAACATCTTCCATGTATGACATCTCTCCACCCTCTTCTTCCATCTTACCCCACATTCCCCCTCTGAGCAGCACTTGCTCTTCGTATCATTCATCCTTTTTCATCTTATTTCCATTTCTGGTATTGCATTCTAATACAAAATCCTTTCTGATAGAAAATCACCACCAAATGACATCTAATCCATCAGTTTCGTCACTAAACCCTCTTCTTCTTATTTTGTCTTGCAGCATTTACAGTACAATCAGCTGCTGTGTTTTTTGATAAATATCTGCCAGCAACAAGCCATGACAGATCATACAGGAGAATGAAGGAAACTCCCACCGTAGCCGCAGAAAAACTAAATAAAACCCACATCATATGGGAAGTTTTACAAATGTTTAGATGCTGTTAGTCACACTATTCTTCATTTACTTCTCATTCCTTCTCAAATTATACAAAGAACATACAAAATGAACCAACAAAATGGCTGTAAATAGCTACTAGCTACTACAGCGCCAACTTTTATCAAAATATCTGTGAAATTGGCTAAATTATAACCATTTATTTAGCATTTTCTAAGGTCACTTGGCTGTGACAGACATCTTGAACTGAAGTGGCTTCAAATGATAATTGATTGTAGAGATAAATCAAATTATTATGTCCTGAAATTTTCATAAAAATCCATCCAGTAGTTCACGAGATATTTGCAAACAGACTGTTAACTCCAAACAATTAAAGGCTACAATTTAATAAAAATCTAGCGCAATCTATTAGCACTCAGAATATGTGTTGATAAGGTTTCACAATCACATCACATCACAATCAAGGTTCACTATATTCTTTCTATTTATTAGTAATATTCTGAAATGTCTGATTTCTTTATTTCATAGCTTTTCTCCTGGCTGCTCAGCTTCCAATAGCATGAGTTTCTAAAGAGCTTTAATCCAATTATATTTCAACCATCATCTGTTGCTAGCTTCAAATAAATCTACCTCGAGGCCTTCAGAACCAACAGTGAAGGCATGCAGGTTAAAACAAATAACAATTAAAATGTTGCCCTGACCAATCAGATGGTGAGCTGGCGACACTGGGGGCTTCTAGCAGGTGTTAGACATCATCTTCATCTTCACATCATTTTGGATGGTCAGAGAGCAGACTGGTCAGAGCTAGGACTCCAGAGTCCTGCACAAGCTAAATGTCAAGCGGAAATTCTCAGCCCTATAGGGAATAAAAACGTGTGCCAGAAACACGACAGAGCAGACTCAGCTTTCAGCATTAGCTTCCATGGTGATAGAAAATGTCCCATGATGACCTGCAGGACAGGAACTGAACTCTTCTAGAGGAGGATGTTGTTTACAATTCATCAAAACTTTTGGTGAATGAAATACTTTTTATTCAAATGTTTTGTACATGCTTTTGTTGAATATGTCTGTGGCACATCTGCAGTTGGAAGACACTGGTTGAATTGTGTTGATTGCTTCAGAAATGATTCATTCTAGAGAATCATGTATTTGCTGCAGCACCATATAATTATGTGTTTCTGTGTATTATTGATGGTTTCTGTAGTCGTGGCGTCATAATGACGCTGGTAATCAAATGACGGATAAATTCAGAAAGGACACCACTGAAGATAGATGTGAAGAACACGACTCGCCACAGAAACTGGATCATAATCGCTTTTGTGTTTTTTTTATCAGCTGCTTGAATCAGTGTGTACAGGGCCTCACTCTAAAAGATGACCAGTTGGAGATGCATACCCCATTAATACTTTCTACAGGTTTTATTACAATTTATTCAGTGATTCATTGTATTGTATTGTATTGTATTGTATAATTTATTCATTTCATATTAAAAACAATGACAATTTTTAAAAAGAAAAATTTAACTAAAACATAAAATGAAAGGAAGCAGAAGAAGAAAACATTTCTTATCATATCTGCTCCTTATCAAACAATCAATTCAAACTATCAATTCAAACATAAATATACTTATTTGTAATACAAAATAATACAGTCTCATCAGAGATATACAGTCACATCAAAATATCTAATATAATTTGTTAAATTAGAATCAACTTAAATGTAACTCTTCAACAAAATAGTTTAAATCATTTTCTTAAATATTAGTATGGACTTCACATTTTTTACATTGTCCTCTAGTCCATTCCAAAGATCAATTCCTCTTATTGTAGTAGACCTACCCTTTAAACTTTTCTGTTCCCTTTAAATTATAGCAACTAATCCTTTTCACAAAATAGGTTTGAATGTTAGATGGTAGTGAGGAAGTATGAGCCTTATACATAAGTAAAAGAATATTATAATCAACCAAATCATAAAACTTGAGTGATTTCAATTTACAAAATAGAGTATTCGAAGGATGACAATAAGATTTCCTCATTATAATTCTTACAGCTCTTTTTTGCAAAATAAAAATAAGCTTTGTTGTTGTCCTACATGCTGTACCCCAAACATTTACACAATAAATTAAATGCGGAACTATAATCGTGTTATAAAGCAAGTGTAAAGCAGTATTATAATCCCTTACTCTATACAATACTGCAATTGATTTAGATATTTTAGGTTTAACAACAGATATTCATGCGTACATGAGGTTATTTGGAAACAGACACTCAGAGAGATGTGCAAAAACAACTGCCTCTGACTTCTTGTGCGCAGGAGATAAAAAATAAAAATAAAAAGGACACATAAATGAGCAAAAACAGTTTTAAAGCTTCCATTTGAGAGGATGTTTTCTGAGTGAAACCATCTGTTGAAGCCTTAGGACGTTTTCCAACAACTTAAGTTTCACCTGAGAGATGACAGAGATCACAGATTGAAGAAAGATTCATGTGTGTCTACACAAAAGATTTGGTGACTTGTTTATGAGGGTAATAAACTGAGACCAAACACAGCGTGGCAGCTTCTGCAACAAACTGTCAAACAACCGCAAACAAGCAATGACAGCCCTGACAGCGTGAGAACGGACCCCTATAATTTACCTGCTACAAGTCAATTTTTTCCAATTAAAAATGACAGAGATGTTTTGTGGCATGCCTACATAACAACTGATCGTAAGCAACTGTAATTTACTGTTGTCAGACTCACGGCAATTGTCTTGACAAGTTAGAATGGCTGGCACATCAAAGAAAGCAGCACCTTGTAGCGATGGTGGTAAATAAAAAATAAAAAAGACATGAAGCAGTGAGAAAGTAATGTGAGGAATCAACAATGATTTACTCCTGAAGGCTCTGCCTAAAGGGTTGGCCTGAAGGATGATCGCAGCGAGAGAAAATTAGAAAAACACAAGAGAAACATTAAACTGCTCTTCATCTTTCAGAATATTTACACCAGGATTGTAAATTCTCTTCTGAAGAGGAAAATCCTGCTGATCGGTTGTTCACCTTCTCAAAGTGAGCCTGATAGAACATATTCAGAGTGCTTTGTCCTGTTCCCCCACAGCTCCTTATAAAATAAGCTCCTTTTAGTGACATTATAAAATATAAACGTGTATCCTTGTAATACAAATATAAATGATGCCTTCAAAGGAGGGAGTTTTTTTTCTGAGACCACTGACGTAAAGAGATGAGGGGAGCAGGAAGGAGTTTAAAAAAAACTGACAAACATAAAAAAAATGATTTTAGACAAGGTTTAAATGGACTGTACTTATATAGAGCCTTTCTATCTTATTCAGATACTTAAAGCTCTTTACAACACAATCTGTACCTCATGTACAGCACTCTACTAGACCTGTACAAAGAATAATCAGAGCTTTATAACCAGTGGTGGGCACAGACCGCTAGAGAGCGTTAAAGCGCTATTCCGCTTACAGTGGACCTAAACTTTTTGTCAGCGTTTTTGTGAATTGACTAACTTTTATAATTCATAAGCGGATTTGTGCTATTTTTATTTAAAATGCAGTACCGCTAATAACTAATTATCTATCAGTAAAAACCAATAAACTTATTTACAAGCTCTTATGCTGCTTGTTTTACCTTTTTCCCCACCGTAAACAGCAGAGGAGGAAAGGGTGTGAGGGGGAGGGGGGCAGAGCTGAGAACAGACTCGGCTCTACCATGTAGGTAAATGCCTGGGGGTCCCATTTCAGCAGTGGCCCCGGCCCCGCCTCGCCCCGTGCAGTCACCTACATCACTAACATTGCTCATGCTTGTTAATGTACATTTAACATAAAAATAATTATAGTTACGATGAAAACGATCATTAAATACGCAATAAAAAAAACGGTCGATTTCTTTATCCCCCTACTAAAAATGGACTATTCCATCTTGACAACTTCCGGGTCACTCAGAGGTGAACTCGGGTGAACTGTGACTACTGTTTGTGCTGGGTACTTGGATAAATCCGTAGAGAACCCCGCTGTTTCAAGCCAAATTAACGTGGCCGGATGATTTTATTGAGGGTTTTGTGTCGACCATTTGACGGTGAGTCGTTATTTTTATGTATTTTAGTTACTTTTCATTAAATCTGTTGACTACCTATAGACGCTAACTGTGTCTGCCTGTTACACCGGTAGTGCTGGGTTACTAATGGATAAATCCGTAGAGAACCCCGCTGTTTCAAGCCAAATTAACGTGGCCGGATGATTTTATTGTGTGTTTTGTGTCGACCATTCGACGGCGAGTCGTTAGTTTCATGTATTTGGGTTACTTTTATGTATAAATGCGGTGGCGACACACCCGTGTATTTGAGATTTAAACGTGGTTTTAGGGATTAAAAGATCATTCTATTTTTTGTTAATTTCGTGGCCGAATAGAATATATGTACGTAAAGTATTAAATAAATCCTTTGATTTTTGTAATTTCATCCTTTTAGGATCATTTTTGTTACTTTTCAGTTGGCAGTGTAGTGCAAATATTGATAACGCTGCCGGCTATATATAAATATATATATATATATATATATATATATATATATATATATATATATATATATATATATATATATATATATATATATAAATATATATAAATATATATATATATATATATATATATATATATAAATAGCGGATTAGATTAGCTTCCCCTAATTTTCATAAGACATTTGTGCTTTTGAAATTGTGGACCTAAAAAAATTAATAAGCGTTTTAGAAATTGTGGAACTAATTTTTTAATTAGCGGTGCCCACCACTGTTTATAACATTCATACACTTATGGGACACACATTGGAGGCAATGAGGGGTTCAGTGTCTTGCCCAGGGACACTTCGGCATGTGACTGCTGGTGGAATTGAACCCCCAACTCATGCATTGGAGGACGACTGCTCTAACAACTCAGCCACAGCCGCCCTAGGTAGGAACAGTATCACTAAATAAACAAGCAGTACATCAATGTCCCCCTTCGCTGAGGGATTTGAATAGTGAATGTTGTTTTTGAGATGAGTGTTGTTCTGTAATGAAATTAAACAAGAAATGCGAATAAACCTTGATGTTTTTGTGAAATATATTCAAGTGGGTATGATTTAAACTGTGTATAAGAAGAGAGGTAGGCTTTTTTTTTTTGTCCAAGATGACACAGTGACAGATCTTGGTGAGTGGAGGGAGAAATGTTATCCACTACAGTGGCGGAGCCAAGGGGTGGCCAACGCCTCCATAGATAAGAGCTGTTATTTCTAACCCGAAACCCGGCTCGGACCAACCCTGATTAGGGCCGGGCCGGTCTCTGGCTTTTAATTAGGTCAGGATCAACCGCGATACAATTATATGATAACATGGCCTGCCATACAACCCAACACGATCTGCTGCTCATCCACGACCAAAGCCCACATGGGTTGTGAGCCACGTAGTGGGAGCATGAAGAGGAAACCAAATGCCAGAACAGATATTGCTGCCTCCTTTTATACTCTGCCCGCCTATCCAACAGGAAGTGACATTTCCCTAGCCAGGTATTCTATACTGCTACATGTGACATCAGCAAGTACCAGGATGTCTGACAAACAGAATTTTGAGTACAATACAATACAGTTCTGTATTCATGGTTCGCACCATTTAAAAAACAGCAGAACATTTTTATTTAAGCAATGTTGCTACAGGATTTGCAATAGTAACAGCTGACATGCTGACATGCCTCATATGTAAGGTATTTGTTTCTTGCTGTTTGTTTCCAAAGCAGATTACTCAGGGGCAGAGAAATGGGATTGTTGGATTTGACTCTGTGGCCGAGTTGGCTTCGATCAGATTAATGTTAACAGGTGTGCTACTTACATCTGTTTGAAATATTTCAGTGGAGGAAACGGGCCGACAGAGGAGCACCCTGATGATCCCATACCAGTGGCTGCAGTTCCTGAATACAGTACGTCCATCCAACCATTGTGTTTTAGGTGCGGGGCAGAGAGAACGTCTGGGTCAGACCACTTGTCAAAAATTAAATCATCATAATTGAAAGTGAGCGCTCATTATCCTTTTTTTTCTTTCATTTTCGTTTTCTTGTTGTTGTTGTTGTTGTTGTTGTTTGTTTCACGATTTTGTTTCAAACAAAATAACGAACTGCCTGACTGTACACAGACCCTTTTACCGGCTTTTTCCTTTCGTGTCAGAAACTAACAGGAGCACTGAATGTGTTTTCAACCCACCCGTCCTAATGTATCTCTTTAGGCATTTACTGTAATTCAACCAATGTTTTTAATTGAACACAGACAAAGCTTACGCCAAAAATACACTACATGCGGTCCGGCTCCGCCCCGCTCCGCAGGTCGCAGCTGAGCGAGTCCAGTTTCCACTTCCTCCGCTCCGCTCAGGTCCGCATGGATGCGCTGCTCCGAGACGCATGCGCGGGAATTGCGAGATCGCGCGATAAATCAAGTGATAAATAAGTAAGTCAGAACAAAACAATTCATTCGGTGGAAGAAGGAGAACAACAGTAGAGACTGCTGCCTTGATCTTCTCTCGTAAATGAGCGACAGGACATGGTTTGAGCAACAGGAAGTGATGTATTACATTTCAGAATAAAATACTTTATTTATTTATTTATTTATTGTATTGCGTTTGTAGGCGTAGTCATAAATGATAGTTTGACAGCATTTTTGTACAAATAAATCCGTATAGAGCTAGGATTAGTCCGCCCGTGGTGATTTTATTTTGTAAATACGGAAGTTGTGCTCGTTCCTTTTCCTGTTGGTGCGACGTAATCTTCAAAAGTTGACTCCGGCACAGCTCCGGCGTCCGGCAGAAATAGAAAAATTTCTAATTTTGACGGACTGCCGTCCGCTCTCCGCAGCTCGCTGCCGCCGTGCGGAGCCAGTGTAAATTCTGTCATTGATTATAATGGGTGCGTATTTGCTGCGGAGGTCGGACCGGAGCGGGGCGGAGCCGGAACGCGTGTAGTGTATTTTTGGCGTTAATGTTAAGATAATGTTTAAAACCCATGAAAGATCCCAAAAGTAACATTACCACCCTGCACTACCTGGAGTAGTGTAATAGCAATCTAAAAGTGTTTTAAATGTAAAACAAGCAAAACAATGGAAAAAACTTAAAACGTTTATTTCTGTTTCCAAGCCAAAAATTGATCTTGGTAATAAGAGAACTTTGAACTTATCAACTTTTAAAAACGTTTTCACTTTTGAGATATAGAGTAAAAGAACCGATTGCTAAAAGCTAACCGCTAACACTAACAAAGTGAAAGTGAAGCAAAATCATTTTTCATCCTGCCACGGAAAACCTGTGCAATATATGGCAAATCAATGGCCTCTTACACAAAATATTCTGTCTTCTGTGCTCTTTTTTACTTTTATCCCACATTTCTTGTCTTACTATGGCTGACTTTCATTCCTCTTCTTTCAAGTGCACACCTCCACCTCTCCAAGTTCTCTTCCACCTGTTCCCTTTTCTCACCACTTTTACTACAGAGCTAAAATGTGTTGTGGTAGTAGATGAAAGTCATTCCAAACATATACTTCAAGCAATCGCACAATTTTGAAAACATTAATATTATATGTTTTCAATTGTGTCTGTTAGCAAAATATCTTGGAAATCAGTGAGTGGATTTTAAGGAAACTGTCATTGGGTGTACATCTAAAAACCATTAACTACTGAAGCCAACCCATCTCAAGATGGCTGCCAAAGCCAGCTAACACAAAACAAGGAATTCTAGGTTCTTATTAAACATGTGTTTGTATAACAATTTTAAAAATAATGTAAGAAAACTCCTGTCCTTTCAGGCTCAACCTCTTACCTTACAGGACTGAGAAGATAAAGAATGAAGCAGAGTTTGTCTCAACACAGAACACCAGTGTGTGAGCCACGTCAGCCACAGCGCTGTACTCAACAGAAACCAGCAATATTTCTGGTCCAGCTCGTTTAAGTTGCTGGCAGCTGGAGGCACTCAACTCTCTCTGACTCTGACGTGGAGCTTTGAAATAGAAATCAATGCCTTTATACTGTGGGTAGGGGGCTCGTAAAAGTGTCGCTGGGAGGAATATACGATGTCGTATTTCACCCTCCCCACCTTTTTATAAACACTGAGTTACGACTGCAGAAATGTGTACCCATTAAAGGTGATATGATGTATTTTCTGCCTTGTTCAAAAACCCATTCATCACCATGGACCAAAAAGAAAACTGCACTTAATCTTTCACCCCTTCTTCTTCCTCTCCCATTTTTCCTTCCAATCCACCCTACCCTCCCACCCCCTTTCTCCCTCACACACATACACACACACACCCTGTTGTTGTACACTGTCCTAAATAATTTGTCGTCTACCACTATACTGTAGTGCAACACTTTTGGCAGGAAGTGCAAGAGCAGCATGTTCCCATTCCTGGTACCCATAAATGTCCTTTAACAAAAGACTGCATTTGGCCGAGTCATGCTGCAGAAAGAAAGGACAGGACAGACACATGATCAACATCCTGGGAGGACAGGAAGGGTGAAGCAGCAGTGGTGAAACAGAGCACACCTCAGTATTGGTCTCGCTCAGGATTCAAATACTAAAGCAGTATGAATAAAAACATAGTGATTTATATTCTGTTTATTTATTTCATATTTACATTTAACAGATTATGACAAGTGGGAGTTATAATTTTAGAACACTGTGTTTCTCTGTTTTTTTGTAAATTAGCAATCTACTTTAGTTTTGAACCCACTTGGATTTGCTCTTAGCTAATCAAGCTGGAAAAAAATTGAACTTTATTTCTCCGGATTGACGTCTGTCAAACAGCTGACAGGTAAGAAATTAATCAGTACTATCTTTACCAAAGGGTATCGACTGAAACTCTAAAGCATCACTTTCAGAAATGAAGTCAGTTCAGAAAAATGATGAATGATTCAGGACCTTTGTCTAAGGTTGATTTCTGCCTTCTTTTTATTTATTTCACTGAGAGAGGAGTAAAGGAGGCATCTTTGTGAAAAGAAACCATCCATCATTAAACAGAGGTGGAGGCCTCCATGTTCAACTGTCCCCCTCTTACAATGCTATTGCTAGTATCACTTAGCCCCTGTGAATAGCAGCAACAACCATCAGGGTGCTAACGATCCATCGTTAGGCTGATGGTCCTCCTTGATCATGTGAGCAGCTAGTTTTGGATGTCAAGAACAAACTGACTGATCCACTATGAGAAGGTACACGTCCTCAAAGTGAAGAAGTCTTTCGGATGAAAGATGAAACATTTCTACATTTTTTTTAACATGTCCAGAGGACCAGACTTAACTTTTTCAGATGTTTCTAACTGGATTATTGACCATGCATCAACATATTTCTACACAAATTGTGAAAAACATACATTTCTACTTATCTCCTACAGATTTACCATTTATCACCACCCAAACCACATTTATCTTACCCTTATCATTTGATGAGCATTTGTCCCTCATCACAGAGTGAAGATGGGAAATTGTGAAAACTATCCATTCATCCGTCCATCATTCTGCATGTTGTGAGCATGATGACTTGAAAATACGTCAGAAACTGACTTCTATTTTGCCGTGTGGCTGCATCTAAATGTCACTTGACTTCCAAGATGGCCACCTCTGTGTCAACTAACCAACCCTATCATTTGAGGAAACAATGCTTTCTAGTTTTTATATTTCAATATAAATTCCTCAAATTATTAGGGTAGCCAAAGATTAATTTATGGTGGCCAAGGCCACAGTTGGCCACCTCCTGGTTTCACCATTGTTCAAGGTTTTTTATTATCATTCACATCACATGTGGTACATGAGGTGGAATAAAATTGGCTATCTAAAGTCCCATTAGCAAAAACATTCATTCAACCTTTATTTATACAGGTTAATCCCATTGAGCCTCAGGAACTCATTTACAAGAGAAACCTGATCTTAACAAAGAGTGATGACAACAGTGGACAACAAAGACAATAATAGACAATCATAAAGGATGTATACAATAAAAACTGAAAATAAAATGGTAATTAAAAGGATAGTTAAAAGGAAAAGTAGGTATATACTGTATATATACACAGTACTGTATATATACAGTATATAT
>JBBPBX010024858.1:9621-39346 GCA_038048925.1 Garcialebias charrua | reverse complement strand
TTCTTAGATGCAACATAAGCATCTCCTGAATTTACTCAACATCTTCAGCTATTATACAAACTTTTCCAGTGTCATCAACTTTATAAAGTGCATTCCTGTCCTGTAGGGGAGACCGGGTATGGTTGTAACACTTTTTGCTCCAGCACCTTTAACTCACAGAATTTTTGAGCTAGAGTTTTCAAACTTTTATACAAAATACCCACATTTGTTGACTACAAATGGCACCAATTCAAACCTCTGCAAGAATATCACAGACCTCATGAGTTCATGTCAAATACATGGTGGTCCTTTGTTACAACCACACTTGCTGGGGTAAGTTGTAACAATTAGACAAAATAAGCAAAAACAGAGGCCACACCATGTGATATGCTTCAAAAAGAGGTTTACTGAATTAAAAGAACAATACAAGAACAAAATGTCTCTCTCTCTTTCTGTGACTGACCATAACTCAAATACAGGTGGTCCCCGACTTACGAGCACATCGACTTACAACGTTCCGGACTTACGAGCTGACTAACGAATAGTAAAGTTGTACAGAACATACAGAAAATACAGCACTGGAATGTGTTTTTAGATGAAAGTGTGTTAGCTAACTGTTTGTAAACAAAGTTCTGTGCATGTTTATGAACCACGTTTGTGTTGAAAAATGGGTTCGTAGTAGCGCTAGCATACATTTTCCAACTTAGTCGGGGACCACCTGTATACTGTTTGTGTGTGCATGTGTGTAAATTATTCTACTAGAACAATCTTCCTTAACATGTAGACCTATAATGCCTAAATATAATATAATGCCATATAAGGCCTAAATATGTGTTACAACCCACCCCAACCCTGTCAGCCATGTTTAGCTAGCTGTAGTAGCATAGTGGTTTGAAATTAGCACAGGAAAATGCATCACATTTTGCCTGAGAAATTACACTTTCATCTAATGTAAGTTATATGGTTTTATCTGCAACAGTATAAGTACTAAACAAAATATAGTCATGGTCAAAAAATTTACTTTCTTACCTCAAAATCAGTTTTTTCTCCTTAGTATCTGCATGTACCTGTTTCCAGACTTGACAATCACAATATGGTATTGTGGAGGAAGCGGGTAAACACTGAAATGATCATGTGAATCCTATCTTATCTTATTAATATCATAATTTTTACCATTGGTGTGTGATACTGTTCATTAAATTTTTAAACCTCTTTTATGTTGTGTGTGTGAAGCACCTTGATAACAGTTTATCTGTTTGTTTTTTTCATTCAAGCTTTATTTATACAGGCTAGCCTCGTTGAGCCACGGGGACTCATTTACAAGAGGGACCTGTCTCACTCACACCTAGGGTCAATTTTAGAGTTACCAATCAGCAGTGGCGGATCTACCATATAGGCAAATGAGGCCGTTGCCTGGGGCCCCCAATCAGCAGGGGCCTCTAATCAGCAGGGGCCCCAGCCAGTCACCTACACCCAAAACATTGCTTCTGCTTGTTAATGTACGTTTAACATGAAAATAATTATAGTTACAATGAAAACGATCATTAAAAATGCAATACAAAAAACGGTCAATTTCTGTACCCCCCTACTAACATGGACTATTCCATCATGACATCACCCAAAAATCAGGAAGTGCTGTATGCTGCTTGAGTGAGAAGCGGGAGAGAGGAGACAGAAAAAAGATGAAGCCAACGCAAAGATACGAAAGCGGAGCATAAAAAGCGTGAAAAAAACAAAACGTATGTTTCTACACTACCGAAAGTGACAACGTTTTTTAATGGGTCTAAAACTTCATCAACTGCTGATAATGACGGGCGGAACCGTCTGGGAATACAGGAAGTGAATGCCGCCGCGGCAGTGACGAAGATGAAGATGAGGTAAAATTTTTAGGAAATATTTTGTAGGTTGGGTAAAAAAATCCTGACAGTAATCAGCTGAGACAACCACTATTCATGTTTTCTTTCTGTATCAAAATATTAAAAGATATTCGGCCTAAATCTTCTGACTTAAAACAAGGAGAGATAGAGGGGATTTTATATTCTACCTACTTTAGCTGTTTGTTTATTATATTATTAAAATATACAGACTATACATTGAATAGAATAGATCTAAAATATTCCACAGTTATCTATTAAATTTTTTTCTCAACCATTTTACAAAATATTTGACTGTTAAAACTCATCAGACTATCGTTGTTTTGTTATTTGGTCCATAGCCCCTCCATTAAATACATTATAAAGCACAACATACAGTATAGCTTTCAGAGTAATGCAAAAACATGTTTTAATAATGACTGGTTTGCTTTGGACAGAAATGCCACTGTTAGTTTAAAACAACAGAATCAAAATTAGGATAGGATTACTAAATTAAATTGTTATCTAAAATGTAAAAATTTATATAAATGAAAAGTGACATTCCCTGATGCATGCTCAATAATCCAGGTGGAAAAATCTGTGACATTATTTGAGTCATTTAGTTTACAGTCTGTGTAAGTCTTACAGTCTGTGTAAGTCTTAAGGTTTAAAAAGAAGTCAACACTTTCAGTCTTAATTATGTAAACTTGGATAAATGACAGCCTTCACATGTATTAAATGTAATAATGTCTTATTTTTCCTTTTATTTCCTCCAACACTAACACATGTGTTGTTTTTTTCAGATGCAGTCTTTAAACATGCATCATTAAAGACCAGAAACAAGACAGAAGACAACTTTCATAGAAGTCCAGCTGAATAATAATAATAATAATAATAATAATAATAATAATAATGCCTTTTCCTGACATCTGCGTATGTTTCCCATACACAGACGAAATTCTGTAATTCATGATCACTTAATGCTGTAAAAAGTGTCTCATGCCTGGACATCTTGCTGTTCATATCAAGCCAGTGTGTGAATTCATCTCAAAGTACCACATCTCAACTACACACACTCACTTTTTCACATTGATCTAACAACTGTTCCCTGTTACAGACTATGTAATAGAAAATCTTCTAATTTAGGAAAATGTATTTCTACTGTACAGTATTGCTAACATCTACCCTCTCTATTCGTTTGTGTTTATTTAGTGTTGTTGAATTTTGGTGTAAGACTTGATTTAGAGCCTTTTATTGCAATAATAAAACATGTTTTGCAAAAAGACTTTAAAGGATAGTTGTAACTTATTAAAGTAGAGGGAAAAAAACGGTTGTTTTTATTGTCTAGTTCCCAGTATTAGAGTATGAACATGAAAATCTTTGACCTTGAGGGCATGGCCTAATTTAGGCTGACTTGGGGGAGGGCCCCTTTACAAAGGTTTGCCTGGGGCCCCAAAATGTCTAAGTCCGCCACTGCCAATCAGCCTAACATGCATGTTTTTGGACTGTGGGAGGAAACCGGAGCACCCGGAGAAAACCCACGCATGCACGGAGAGAACATGCAAACTCCACCCAGAAAGGCCCCCGACCGGGAGAAACAGCTGGCACCCGTGCAGGAACAACATTTTGTGCCACAGGGAGAGGAACACAGTTGGGGGGAGAAAACGGAAGAAGGGGTCGAGCAGGAGGACGGCCACGTCTAGGAACCTGAGCCGGCAACACCTCTTCATCAGCCAACATGTAGGCTGGCTTCAGGCGGTCCACTGTAACCAGCTCTCTACGCCCACCCATGTCTAAAACAAAACTTTTCGCGCCCCTTTCGAGCACCCGAAACGGCCCGTCATACGGAGGCTGGAGGGGCGAACGGTGGGCGTCACGTCGCACAAAAACAAAACGGGCAGACTGGAGTGCTGTGGGCACAAACGCCTGCGGGAAACAATGGTGCACAGGACCCGGAACCAAAAGACTACTCTGCGAATAGGGGTCCACCGCTTCGGGGAACCGTGGAGCGGCAGCGTCTAACAAAAACTCCCCTGGGATTCGTAAAGGCTGACCAAAAACCAACTCGGCTGATGAAGCGTTGAGGTCCTCCTTAGGAGCTGATCGCAACCCAAGCAGCACCCACGGCAAACGCTCCACCCAGCCAACGTCTGTTAGCGCAGCACGTAACGCCGCCTTAAGAGACCGATGGAAACGTTCAACCAACCCGTTAGCCTGAGGGTGGTAGGCGGTAGTGCGATGCACCTGCACCCCCAAGGAGCGCGCCATCTCGGACCAGAGCCCTGAAATAAACTGGGGACCTCTGTCTGAAGTGATGTCCGAGGGCACACCAAAACGGGCAACCCAAGTGGAGAGGAACGCACCAGCCACGTCGGAGGTAGTTGTGGAAGAAAGAGGAACGACCTCCGGCCACCTGGTTGTGCGGTCGACCACTGTAAGCAGGTGTGTGAAACCCCGTGATGGGGGCAGGGGACCAACTAAGTCCACATGCACGTGGTCAAAACGCTTGGCTGGAATGGGAAATGGTTCCAGTGGTGCCTTAGTGTGCCGGTGCACCTTGGCACGCTGACAAGCCACGCAAGCCGCTGCCCAACTCCTCACCTCTCTGCGTAAACCAGGCCACACAAAACGTGCGCTGACTAGTTTCACAGACGCGCGCACACCTGGGTGCGAGAGAGAGTGAACAGAGTCAAAAATGCGGCGGCGCCAACCTGATGGAACCACTGGGCGTGTCCGGCCTGTGGAAACGTCACACAGGATCAAAGGACCGCCCTCTCCCAATTTGACCTCCTCTAGCTTAAGCCCTGAAACGCCGGCACGAAGGGCAGTTATATCAGCGTCTCCCGGTTGGTCAGCGGCCATGGCAGAAAAATCTACCCCGAGGAGCACAGGACAAACGAGCACCCGTGACAGACAGTCTGCCACTGAGTTGGATTTTCCAGCCACATGGCGGACGTCCGTTGTAAACTCTGAAATGGCCGCCAAGTGCCGTTGCTGACGCGCTGACCAGGGCTCCGAAACTTTAGACATTGCAAACGTGAGTGGTTTGTGGTCCACATAAGCCGTAAACGAACGACCCTCCAGCAAAAAACGAAAATGCCGTGTAGCTAAGAATAGCGCCAACAACTCGCGGTCAAAAACGCTGTACTTGCGCTCGCAGTCCCGCAATTTACGGCTGAAAAATGCCAACGGCTGCCATGCGTCGCCAACGCGTTGCTCTACAACGGCCCCCACAGCTATATCTGAAGCATCAGTTGTCAACGCAATCGGGGCCTCTGAATCTGGATGGGCTAGGAGTGCCGCGCTAGCTAACGCGGACTTAGCACCATCAAAAGCAGTGATCCGGTCCGGGGTCCAAACCACTGTGTCAGTCGCCTTCCTCGAGCGCAGGGCCTCGTAGAGAGGCTGCAGGAGATGGGCTGCATTGGGAATGAACCTGTTGTAAAAGTTCACCATGCCCAAAAACTCCTGCAACTTTTTAACCACCAGAGGACGTGGGAACTCTGCCACCGCCTGCACCTTGGCAGGCAATGGAACTGCACCCTGCGCGGAAATTCGATGACCTAAAAAATCGATCACCGGTAAACCAAACTGGCACTTAACCGGATTAATGATCAAGCCATGTGCATCCAAGCGCTGAAAATTTTCTTTCAGGTGCAACAGGTGCTCCTCGGTTGACGAGCTGGCCACCAAAATGTCGTCCAGATAGACAAACACAAAATCGAGGCCACGTAACACGGAGTCCATCAGCCTTTGAAAAGTCTGTGCTGCCCCCTTTAGTCCAAACGGCATGCGGAGGAACTCAAAAAGCCCAAAGGGGGTGATTACTGCAGTTTTAGGTACATCGCTGGACTGCACTGGGACTTGATGGTAGCCGCGCACCAGATCCACCTTAGAAAAAATGGAAGCACCCGACAACCGAACAGAAAAGTCCTGAATGTGCGGAATGGGGTAGCGATCAGGCGTCGTCACGTTATTTAAACGGCGAAAATCGCCACATGGGCGCCACGACCCGTCTGCTTTTGGTACCATGTGAAGGGGGGAGGCCCACGGGCTGTTAGAGCGTCTAACAATACCCAACCTCTCCATGGTACCAAACTCCTCTTTAGCGATGGCCAGTTTAACAGCGTCGAGGCGGCGTGCACGTGCGAAAACGGGCGGTCCCGTAGTAGGGATGAAATGCTCGACCCCGTGTTTAGTTTCTGAAGAGGAAAAAGCAGGTGTAGTTAAAGAGGGGAATTCTGCCAACAAACCTTGAAAAACATCTCCTGAAACTAAAACATTAGCATGAGTTAGCGGCCCAGCCCCCCCAGACACACATGGGAAAGTTGCAAAAGTTACAGCGTCAATAAGTCTGCGGTTAGCAACATCTACTAACAGTCCATGAGCACATAAAAAATCTGCACCGATAATAGGAACAGTCACTGAGGCAACAACAAAATCCCACTCAAACTCACGACCATGGAAAGAAACTGTTGCCCGTCTAGTGCCAAAAGTTCCAATGGGAGAGCCGTTAGCAGCAGTTAGCAGTGGGCCACTGCCTCGGCTTGCTAATTCAGGTCCAACAGGGTGGACCAAACTCTTCTGGGAACCAGAGTCAACCAGAAAACGACGTCCTGACAGGGAGTCTGTGACGAAGAGCAGCTCACCTCGCTCGCCAGCGCCCACAGCTGCTACTGAGCGCCGGCTTCCTCGTTTCCCGACACCCATGCACATGGTGGGATGCAGCGCTTAGCTTTGTTTGCGAACCTCCGGTGGTAGAAACAAAGGGAGCTCCCCCGCCGAGTTCGCGCGCCAACAGCTGAAACCGCCGCTGGCTCCTCCATCTCCGTCTGCTCCGGCTCCACCGATGTACTCTGCACCGCGAACCGTCTGGTAGCCAGCAGGACCCGGTCCGCCTCCTCCGCCAAACCCCGGTAATCACCGGTAGATAAACAAGGGGAATTGGCCAAAGTAGCCCTCACTTGCGACGGAAGCTGGCGCAGGAAAATGTGAGGGAAAAGGAAACCCCCGTCGTCTGAACCAAGTAGCGACAGCATTTTGTCCATCATGTTCACAGCCGTGCCGTCACCCAAACCCGGCAGCGATAGCAGTTTATCAGCCCTCTCAGTTGAAGTCAAAGTGTACCTTCGAAGCAGAAACTCTTTGAGGGCGCCATATTTGTCCACGTGTGGCGGGTCGCGCAGCAGCGGCATGGCTTTGCGGGTTGACTGCATATCCAGAGCTGACACGACCAAGAAGTACCTGGTTTCATCTGCGTTCACGCCTCGGAGGCGAAAGAGTGCCTCGATGTGCTGGAACCACGAAACCGGGTCGCTCTGCCAGAACTCCGGGAGCTTAACACTCGCTGCGGAAACAGAGTCGGCTGGGTTCGGCTGCAACAGCTGGGCAGACGTCGCGGCTGCGGGGTCCGACGAAGAAACAACATCCTCGTCTGATCTTGACATATTTCACGCGGGTCACCACTGTAGCGTGTGAAGAAGGAGAAACAAACTGATCTGCAAGCAGTTGCCTTTAATCCTTCGAGCGTCAAAACCAGAAACAGAATGAATGAATTTACACACGAACACTTCTTCTTCTTCACCTCGTAAAACCTGGGGAGCACCTCGCTGGCTCCTCCTACTGGGTGAGAGAGATTACCTTACTCATACACCACAGTATTATTATTATTATTATTATTATTGTTTGGTTGGCTGTGGAGGGCCTGCTGGAGTTGTTGGATGTGCATTTTTGCTATTTTTCTTTTATGAGGGTTTTTTTCTGGCCTGGTGAGTTTGGTAGTCCCATTTTTCATTGCTACATCATAGCTGGTATTTTAAAACAGTTAGACCGACGCTATTAAAGGCTTCGACGGCCCTACCCGGGGTTGGCCCTTTATGGTGTTGTTATGTTAATTCTCGCCGCCACATCAGGTCCAACTTTCATTTAAATACTTTTTTTTTTGTTTTGTGACACTGGGTGAATAGAAGGTGAACTCCTGTGCTTTTTATTTTTCTCCACAGAAGGCTGCGAGGACCTTGCCCGTAGACTGAGAAAAAAAGCTGGGGAAAAAAAACTTTTGTTAAACCTTCTTTTTGTCTTGTGTCCACTAAATATGTTGTGTTCAAGAGGGACGTAAGAAAGATAAATAAAAATAAATGTGGCCTTCAGCTGCTGTGAGAATCAGCAGTGGATTCACTCTGGTGACTCTGGGCATCAGAACAGTCAGTTTAAATCAGGACACAGGAAGCAGCTGATTGTCACTTCCTGTCCTGAAGGTCACATTCTGATGATGCAGATTACAAGCACCAACTTTGTACTTAACTAACTTTGTATTCAAAGACACGTAGGGTTCATACTCACCATAATATGAGCCTCTCTCAACCTGCTCCTGATCGGGTAGCATTTAGAAGCACCGTTTGGAGAGCGTTTACTTGTCGAGCCGCAGGTCCTGGTTTTTGAAGAGCTCTAAAATAAATACACAAATGCAAGGAATTAAAAAAGTTTACAAATTTATTTAAATTGGTGTTGCTGTCATCAGCTTTATCAGCTTCAAACTATTTTCAGCAAGCTTGAATATGAGGTTGTTTGAAGACAATTGAAATTAAACTAAACCACACATTTAATAAAAAATAAATAAATAAAACATAAATATGACTTTTTAGCTTCCAAACCACAAAAGGATCTGACAAAAATGTATAAATCCATCTATTGCTGGTATTTAAATTAACAAAAACTGGCATTATTCCAATAAAAGAATGCTTAATGACAAAAAATAGTCTAAACCTCCACAATATCAATTTTTATTTATTTATTTATTTTCTTTATGCTGAAAATATGCTGAAATCAATCATATTTAAGGATTCCCAATTGGTGTTTGTGACCTATATTGGGTTTCTGACCCCAACCACTTTTCTACAGAAACCTACATAAAACAAAGCATGAAAGGCAGTAGCAGTAGAGGCGGACGAGATGTGGAAGTATGGCAAAAAGATATGTTAAATAATCCATGCTTTGGAATGCATTATAGTAGGCTATTTTAGTGTTCAGCAAAGGTGGGAGCCAGACCGCTAGGGAGCGCTAATCCGCTTATAGCGCACCTAAACAATTTGTTAGCTTTACAGCGGATTGACTAACTTTTATAATTCATAAGCGGATTTGCGCTATTTTTATTTAAAATGCAGTACCGCTAATAACTAATTATCTATCAGTAAAAACGAAAAAACTTATTTACGGGCTCTTAAATCAACCGGACGACTGCTAACAGACCATATCCTGTCAGCGCCGGATGTGGTCCGTGACAAAAAAGCGTCCCCCTCAGTCTCTTGGCTAGAGAGTTAGCAGTTAGCAGCCAGTGTGTTACTCTGCAGCCTTATTGCTTGTTTTCGAAGAGTCAGACGAAGAGTTTTTAACATGGAGGGTGAACTTATGGATGTTTCTCAGCGGCCTACGCGATGCGTCTGGATTTAAAAAAGTAGTTCGCCATTTGCCCTCTCTTCAAAATGGCGGTGGCCACAGAAGCTAAGGACTTTCCAAGAAAACACGGTAAAAACAATTGTTTCTTTGCTGAGAAAAAATATGTTTCATAGCTGACGTTATAGCACAAGTTGTTCTGAGCTTGAGAGTTTCACGAAATGGTCAAATCTGCTGGATTAAAAAAAGTAGTTTGCAATTAGCACTGTTCAAAATGGCGTCCGCGACAGCCACATAAGCAAAGGACTTTCCAAGAAAACACGGTAAAAACAATTATTTCTTTGCTGCAAAAAAATATTTCATAGCTGATGTTATAGCACAAGTTCTTCTGAGCTTGAGAGTTTCACGAAATGGTCAAATCTGCTGGATTTAAAAAAGTAGTTCGCCATTAGCACTGTTCAAAATGGCGTCCGCGACAGCCACAGAAGCTAAGGACTTTCCAAGAAAACACGGTAAAAACAATTATTTCTTTGCTGAGAAAAAATATATTTCATAGCTGACGTTATAGCACAAGTTTTTCTGAGCTTGAGAGTTTCACGAAATGGTCAAATCTGCTGGATTTAAAAAAGTAGTTTGCCATTAGCACGTTAGCTTATTAGCATTAGTGTCCGCTAACGTTGCTAATACATAAGCGCTTTTGAAATTGCGGACCTAAATAAATTAATAAGTGCTTTAGAAATAGCGGAACTAATTTTTGGATTAGCGCTGCCCAGCACTGGTGTTCAGGAATGCTTTTTTATTTTGCATCAACTTTAAATCAAATTAATGAAACTGTATTTTTTTATGTTTCATTTTGTGCAACCGTTTCAGAACTCAAAGAAAACATAGCTTTCTGGAGTTTATCAGACTTTCTGTTTGACATATGTCCTGTACGAAACTGTTTACAGCTCAGATTGGATGAAAAAGATAAAATATGGCATTTTATTTTACAGCTAAGACGCCCCTGATAGCAGGGGAGGTTTGTTTTCCTGTCTCTACTTTTAGTAAGGTTGTCCGCTAAAACATAAATAAATCAAAAATTGAAGGCTGAGCATTCCTTGAAGAAAGACATATCACCTGCCACTGTTCATGTTAGACTTTAACTCAGACCATATCGTATGTTGAAAGGTGATGGAGTTATAGCTATTGTATAATAACATTATATGATGTTCAATCTGTGATGTACTTGTGACCTGTAGGGTGTCCCTCGCTTGTATCCACCTTATTCTGTAAGAGCGTATGTGGGCTGCCATGACAGACCGGTACCGCCCCCTCTCGGTTTTATACTTCCGGCGGAAGTCAGCTACTGGTGTTTTTGCTGAGAAATGCATGCCTGCACACCAGTTAATTTTCTCTCGTTTTTTTTTTTTTTTTTGGTTGTTTCTTGCTGGGTTAGAGGGTGTTACAGCCGGGTAGACGTTTGGGCAAAGCGCTGTTCTCACTTAATCCCAAAAATAATGAAACGTGAAGGATCTATCTCCATCGGAGTAGCTCACTGCAGCTCCTCCTCCAGCTAGGATCTGCTCTCGAAGACATCGTGCTCCGATCAACTTTTGTTCTGAAAATATTCTATATAAATCATTTTGTGAAACAATATCAGAACAATGTTAGAGCATAACCGTCTGTGTGTAGTAGCTGTTTATTTTTCTTCACGATTTAGCGTCTCTACTGCTGTGGTTAGCTTAGCATGTCGCTACTTTACATGCTAACTTCCACACGTAACACTCACAACAAAGTTCTGGTTATGGTCCGTGTTGAGCCTGGACTTTTTTTGGCTGTGTGTTATTTTAGTTAAACTGTTATTTAGCTGGTTAGATGATTGAGACAGTTTACACATCTTTTTTACAAGACATACCGGGTCAACAATGGCAGCAAGTCTCAAAACATGGCCGGTCATTAAACCAGAGTTATTAAAGCACACTTAAAATAATGATGTGAATAACAGAAGAGAAAAGTGCACATGAAGCTACATTTGTACTAAAATGTGAGTAAATAAAGCATTTACTTAACAAATCTGTCATTAAATAATATAAATATGTGTGTGTTATACATAAAGAGTCCTGTACTGTATAATGTACAGTATAACCCACTGTCTATGTATATACAGGTAGTCCCCGACTTACGAGCGCATCGACATACGAGTTTCCGGACTTTGAGCTGACTAACGAACGGTAAAGTTGTACAGAACATACATAAAATACAGCACTGGTATGTGTTTTTAGATGAAAGTGTGTTAGCTAACAGTTTGTTAACAAGTTTCTGAGCATGTTTATGAACTAGTATGTACGTTTGTGTTGAAAAACGAGTGTTCGTAGTAGCGCTAGCATAAATTTTCCGACTTACGACCGAAAATCCGGACTTACAAGCGACACGTGTTTCATGTTCCGACATACGAGATTTCGTCTTACGAGCACCTCGCAGGAACGGAACTCGCTCATAAGTCGGGGACTACCTGTACTGTATATAATGTACAGTATATATGTAAGAGATATAGGCGGGCGGTCAGTTTACTGACTTATCTATATTTTAGATGAAAGGTCTGAGCAGATTTTATCTACACAAATCCATCATTAATATTCGCGAGTTCACCCTATGGGAACATACGCAGATGACAGGAATAGACATTATTATTATTATTATATTTTTCCGGTATTAAAATTGCTTTGATGTGACTGAACGAAATGTAATTTCACGAGACTTCAACTTATGTTGATCTACCAAAAGATAGACCTTTTATTGAAACAATCATAAACGTACATTAAACATTTGTATCGATATTAGCTCTGATTTAATAACTACTTGTAGACAAGAATTCAAATTAAACAAACAGACAGTTAGGCAGAAGGTCTCTGAAGGACAACAGGAAAACTGTTTACATAAGCGACCAGATGAACTGGCCCGTGAAGTGAAAATTATGTCTAGCTTGATAGACAAAACAGAGAAGGAAGTGAAAAGTTTCCTTGACTTGTACCTTAGATTCAAAGCCTACTGTACTGAAGAATAAACCAGCAGAAGGGTCAAACTCATGCAAGTAACAGATCATCATTAAATGACAAAAGTATACTGTTGATCAATTCTGAATTAACACACATTAAAAGAAAGTTCTTTCTGATTGATTGGTGTCCATTAATTCAAAATAATTGTAACAAAATAGTGTCCACTTGTCTTCTTCAGAGCTCAAGAAAAGTGTAACACTCAGAGTTTCAGAGAGATGTGAAGAGGTTTAAATCCCATAATGGACATGAGAGTGCTGTATTGCTACAGTCCCCCTTTTTGGAAATCATCGCCTGTCCTTGGAGAGGAGTTCCAACACAAAAGGATACCACCGAATGTCTCTGACCTCTATGTAATCTAGCAAGTGGAGAAAAAAAAAATCAAAAATTTTACTCCCATAATGTTTTGGAAATTCCATACTGTTCGTAAGTAATCCCCGTACGGGCTACCAAATGTAAGAGATATAGGCGGGCGGTCAGTTTACTGACTTACCTATATTTTAGATGAAAGGTCTGAGCAGATTTTATCTACAAAAATCTATTATTAATATTCGCGAGTTCACCCTTTTTCCGGTATTAAAATTGCTTTAATGTGACTGAACGAAATGTAATTTCATGAGAGACTTCAACTTATGTTGATCTACCAAAAGATAGACCTTTTATTGAAACAATCATAAACGTACATTAAACATTTGCATCGATATTAGCTCTGATTTAATAACTACTTGTAGACAAGAAATCAAATTAATCAAACAGACAGTTAGAGTCTAACTCCTGTTGGCACATTTACTTAACAGATCAATGGCTTAAGAAATATAAGATTAAGGAGGAAGAAGTGAAAAATGAAAGCTAGTTTAAAGGAAGTTAATTATTTTGAAATGACGGGGTGACACTTTCACAACACGAGTTCAGCTGGACTTCTCACACGTTCAGAACACAATCAACGCCTCGTTACCTGTTGACGATACGTCTCTGGAGATAAGAGTTGAAGTTTTGTGGACACTAACGGACTGTGTTGTCCAGTTCACGTCCAAATGACTTCTGCGCGTGTGTGCTAATTCAGACGAGCAAAAAGAGCGTTTCTCCCGGCAGGAACAGAGCCAGTTCCTGACTGAGTTTCAAAATAAAAGTCCCAGAAAACAAATTCTTTCAGAAATGAGTGAGTGAGTCACAGTAAGGCTTTACTGTAACTCCGGCTGAGAACGTAGGTCTAATTGACATTTGACCAGGACATTCACCAGCTTCTGAAGAAGAACCATTTGTTGAGTTAGTGGTCCCTCTTTGCACTAAAGTCAAAACGGAAGTTAGACTTTATATGGAAGGCGGAGTCTGCCCACCTCCTGAATGGCTACTGGCTGGTTTAACAAAATAACGGATGGATTTTTCATCCCCATAGGCAGAAGGTCTCTGAAGGACAACAGGAAAACGTGTTTACATAAGCGGCCAGATGGACTGGCCCGTGAAGTGAAAATTATGTCTAGCTTGATAGACAAAACAGAGAAGGAAGTGAAAAGTTTCCTTGACTTGTACCTTAGATTCAAAGCCTACTGTACTGAAAAATAAACCAGCAGAAGGGTCAAACTCATGCAAGTAACAGATCATCATTAAATGACAAAAGTATACTGTTGATCAATTCTGAATTAACACACATTAAAAGAAAGTTCTTTCTGATTGATTGGTGTCCATTAATTAAAAATAATTGTAACAAAATAGTGTCCACTTGTCTTCTTCAGAGCTCAAGAAAAGTGTAACACTCAGAGTTTCAGAGAGATGTAAAGAGGTTTAAATCCCATAATGGACATGAGAGTGCTGTATTACTACATATACATGACACACACACATTGTATTTAATATACATAATATTTGAATACAGCAACATTGTCAGACTATAACTATCCGTTTGTTTTGATTTTAGGTCCCCGTTACTCTCATGTGAATAAAGCAGTGGGATGCTGTCTGTACAGAAAACATTCCATAACACACGCTCATCTTTTGGGTATTACTACATTTGTTCTATTGAATTACTGTATTTCTTTTTTTCAGGAAGGCCTGCACACCAGTCCAACACTGGTCTCCTACACTGAAGTTGACAGACACACTTCCTCTGAGAAAGTCAGCAGCAGACAATAGCAGGTAAAGACACAAGCAACCAGCACAATAATTAAAAAAATTAATTAAATCTAAGATAAAATTACTAAAATCAATATAAAATTGAACATATATTTTTTTATGAATTAGTATAAATGTTAGGAGCAACTGTATTTATTTTTTCTACTTTGAGACAAGTTCTTTTTCTACTTTACAGACGAGTGAAGGGCCGAGATCCATCCAGAGATAAGTTCGTACACCTGGGTCCAGTCTCAGATCCTACACCTGGGTCCAGTCTTGGATTCCTGAGGAGTTGGCTGCAATCGGGTTGGTTACACATGATGAGGAATCTGTTCCAGTTTGCTGGTCTCCATCATTCCTTGTTGAAGTGTTTTTGATCTGGTATTTATTCTGTAGCCAAATCATTTTCATTAAACCACCCACAGTTCTCATATTGTACAGTATTCAGTTTCAACTGTTTTGAATTTATAATTATAGCTTGTACTCTGAACTTTATCAGTCTCCTGGATGAGGAAACTTATAAGCAAAATGAATGTTTTTATGTTTTGTACATGTGAATAAAACACTAAACTGGCCAAAGAACAATCACTACATCTGGGTTTTATTTTTGTGCATTAGAATGTCTAGTAGATGTGACATCACATCATGGTGATGCTGATATGTTTTCTTGTTGCTGTGTTCATCTGTGACCATCTGTGACCATCTGCTCATACAAACTCATGTTCGTGCTGCTGTTTATTCCCACTATATTAGGCTTAGTGTATTACTAGTTGATGTTTTTCTTAGTTAGTTCTCGATGTTATTACTGTTTTTCTCTTTCATTTGTTGTTGGATGTAACTGGGACCTCGTGTACATAATCTCGTTTTCATCTCATGTACCACATGCGGTGCAAATGACAATAAAGACTCTCTGACTCTGACTCTCTGACTCTGACATAACAATGAAACTACTTCACATTATTAGACATTAAACAGTGTATCTTAATTATTGAAATAACAACAACAAAGAACAAATGTAAATGAACAGCAGATTTATTTATAGAAAATTTGATTTTCACTCATTTGTTGCTATGTACGACTGCAGTTTCCATCCATCTCCTGGGAGTATGCTGGTGAAGATTCTACAACCTGAGAGTACCTTAACACAGAAATACAACAAAGGAGGAAAATGATTAAAATGCTGTTCTTGTTTCAGGTTTAAAGCTGTTCTTGTTTCAAGTTTAAAGCAATATTTAACCTGCAGCCCTCTGAGAACCTGAGGGCTGCAGAGAATGTTGCTGTTTGCATGAAATAATAGAAGATATATATATATATATTATCAATTAGTGGCGCAACTACATATTTTTGAGGTGGATGCGAAAACATCAACGGGGCGCCCCCCCACCACCCTTTTTTTTTACCTGCCGCCTCATGCAGCTTTCCTCCCTTAGTCATGCACTTAGAAAATACAGTAGCAATATTACAGATTTTTTTACGTTACATATTATATCAGGTGATAATTTCAATGATAAACAAATAAGAAGTTTAATAAAGTACAACTATATATCAGTAGTGGCAATCAGTGCTCAACATTTTATGTAGTGAAAATATGAAATCTTAACAGCCTGGAGTCCATGTCAGAGTTTTAACATTTATGACATTTAAACTGTTACTTTCCGTGAAAGAAGACAATGAAAGATGGTCATCAGAAATTCAAACCATCATGGTATACAGTATAGGTTTTTGTTGCCTCCCTAATGTAATTATTCCTACCTGATGTCATCACTTGTCTCCTCTATCACTGACCTCGTGTCTGTCTCCTTCACTCTTTGTCTGTGGCATTCTGCACTGTCATATGGTCAAAAAAGCATTATATATTAGTTGTAAAAATTACAGATCTTAATACAGTTTTTAAAAATAATGTTTACATGTTATTGCTTGGGATTAAGTAGCTGTTCCCTCACTTCCACCTGCATTAGACCAACCTGTTGCCTTCCCCAGTCTGTCCTGATTCCTCTGTCATCTTCTCTTCCTTCTCTCCATCCTCACAGCTGAATGACATTAATTTTGTGTTAAGTAGGTTTAAAAATACAGCAGTCAAACCACAATAGAAATGAAACTTTAATTTAAATGATCTCCTTGTTGGATAACAGTTACTGACTGGACATTTCATCTGATCTGACTTACCAGATACATCACAACACACACCACTGTAGTGATATTAAATAAGACATTTAAACTCAAGTGTCCCTCTGCCAACCTTTTTGAGTCTAAGGGCTATAGTGACACTGAGGACTAATTTGTCAGATGCACACATAAACTTGTACAACTCATCTTTAATTAAAGAATCAATAATAATAAATGTACATATGAGTGAATAAATTGCAACACTGGAGCGTTGGAACATAGCTGGGAACTGCTGCCACATCAGTTTAGCTTTCCTATGTTAATGTTTCCTGAGTTTTATTTAGGTCATTCTTACACTTAGTGTGTGGATCCACATCAGTTTAGCTTTCCTGTGTTAATGTTTCCTGAGTTTTATTTAGGTCATTCTTACACTTAGTGTGTGGATGTGTGGGACATGTATCAAATATTCATAAAAATATTAAACAAATCATGTGTTTAGGGGAGGCTACATTTATTTAACAGCCAAATATGGGAAGATTCCTATTAGGCTAGCTTTAGCTAACCTGAATATTTTACAACCCTCCTGTCCTGCTAATACACTGACAGTACTTGCCTTTTGCACCCTGGATAGTTTTTTTTCTGCCGCTCCAAAGTGAAGTGCACGAGTGAAAAAATAAATAAATAAATAAATAAATAATGCGCCTGTTAGGGGCGCGTGTTCACAGCACCTGTGTGTGAAGGGAGAGCAGAGAGATAGGAGGAGGGAGGTGAGGGAGCAGGTGGGGGGAAGCCTAAGCAGTGCTGTTTCCCTGTTATTGATCATTTCATTCAGTTAAAGAAGATGCCTGCTAGAAAAACATTTTTTCTAGAGACGGTTTTGGCGCCCCCTGTAGGGCAGCGCCCGTATGCCTTGCATAACCTGCATAGTGGCGATTTGCGACCNGTGGTCGACGCGGGGCGCGGGGGGGCGCACGGTGGTCGGCGCGGGCACGGGGGGGGTTTGAAGCCGCTTTATTTTAATTTAACCAATTTGTGTCGTTGCATTTAATTTTCTTTAAACTCAGAATATTTTCTAAATAACGAAATATAAGTTATTAGTGAAGGAAATCCGTCTGGATAACAGCGGACCGACTGCTCTAAATTATACGACAGGTCCAGACCACACGTAAATTTTGTTCGTATCTGAAAAAAATCTTAGGATACGAAAACATTGTTGAATGCCACAAATGATCCTAAATCGCTCGTACGCACAGTTTAAGAACAAATCTGTGCGTACGAACGGTTCGTGCATGAGGCCCATTGTCTTTTGACTTGCATTTTCATGCATATCGTGTAAGAGTAGACAATGAGTGGATATTACTCAAACCTGGAGATGAAAAGGACCATACATCACTTGACACGTACACTATTGATGACAGTTTGTTTGTTGGATTAAGATGTTCCGTGTAAGCACTTGTACAAATTTTGCAAGGGTATGACTATAACAGAGGCAAACAGTCCTCATTCAACTTGTTTGTAACACATATTCTGTCTTCTATTCAGTTCTATATTGTTTTGCTTTTATGTTAAAAACAACTTTTAGAACATTGTATTAATTCAATGCACTAAGAATGGATGTTTACATTTCTGTATTGATCTTGTTTTAAACTGTATGAACTGATTTAAAATTAATTGATTTTGATAAATAAAGAATATTTTGTGAATGTATGGGTTTGTTTTTGTCTCTTAAAGGTACAATTTGCCATGTCGCTCCAACTGTACCTCCTTGGGTACATAATTTGTACCTTTTTAATGGGTACAGTTTTGTACCTGTAAATAAAGGTACATTTTTGTCACTAGAGGTACAGACATGTTCTTTTAAAGGTACAGAAAATAAGGTACAAAATTGTTCCTAGGTTTAGTGGTACAATATTGTCCTCCACTAGGGTACTGCTGGAGCGACAAAGCCTTTGTACCTTTTTAGGTCCATTCCTGTTCCTTTATTTTTTTGTGTGAACACACACCGACACACTGCTCATAACACGGTGCAGTTTGGATTCCTGCAGCATTCCAACACCTGATGTTTGTCCAGAGACACAGACAGCAGCGACATCACTCAGTTCCTGCGTTGTAAGTCTTTTTATTTTTACAGGACCGGACCTGATGGTTATTATTTTTTATCTGCAATGTAATAAGAATTATTTGGAAGTTGGAGCAATGATGACCAGCAGTCAATCAGTTTCTCTGTAAACTAAAGGAGTGGTTTTCACACTTCAAGTTGACTGTGCCAAGATGGAAATGCCCTGGAATTCTTCCCATTCCTGTCATTCCTTCTGCTGTAATGCCTGGACATGTCTTCAGCCTGAGCTGAAAGAGACGTGGCAGACAATTGGGTTATTGTCAGATATGTTATAACTCTGTATGGAAACTTCATTGCTTTGGTGCTGCATTGGCCCTTCATGTATGAAATTAGGTTTAGGTTGATTTGTCAAATGCAGAATCAACACAAGGTCAACAATGCAATGAAATTCTCAGGACGAGGAGAAACATCTCAACTCACCAAAACAAAAAAGAAATATCAAACAACGCAACAAAAATAAGGCACCAAAAGTGAAGCAGTGAAGGGAAACTAGAATTGAGCGGAGCTGCATAGGAAGGCGAGGGCCAGGCTAGATGCAGGCTGAATAGGTTCAAAATGTCTTGATACATGCTCAATATGAGGACCTGTCTTAACTTTTTTAGAGAGAGTACGGTAATGCCAAAGCTTTGATCAAAGTTCTCATGTGATCAGTTAGCACTCGTACCATGTTTGAGGGATGACTCCGCTACTACCACACCAAATTTTAGCTTGTGTATTGGGTGAATGTTGTTTTAGTTGTAGAGGCTGTTTTTTTTTTACTTTATCTTTATTTATTTTTAACAACGCACATAACTACAATTACATTTTTCTGTCTCTTCTCTTACTTACCGTACTTAAATCTTTTACATTATAACTTGATAAGCGGAAATGAGAAAACTATGTTCTAACAATAAATAGTAATACCATCAACAGAATGAACATTAAAATAAATAAATAAATAAAAATAGACAATAGCAAAAGAAAATAAACACAAAACACTCAATAAAATCCCCTCAGAGGTAAAACGGTCCACACATTCCCAAGCATAATAACTTTTCAGATCGACCCATAAAATCACAGCATATCAACAAGAAGGCGACCCTGTAAATGTGTCACTGAATCAGTAATGGTATAACAGGGCTCCATCTTTTATTAAAAATTGTTTTTGAAGCCTTAATGAGTATGTGATTTTTTCCCATCAAATATGTCCCAGATTTTTTGTATCCATATGTTATATGTAGGAGGCTCTAATTTCATCCATCTGATAGTTGTACATTTCAAAGCTGCTGTGAGCAAAATATTTAAGAGATATCTAAAAAAGCTAAGTCTGGTCCTCTGGACATTCAAAAAACAAAACAAAGCAAAAAAATTGTAGAAACGTTTTGTCTTTCGTCCGAAAGACTTCCTCAGTCTGAGGTGCTGTATTCAGCTCAGTCTTATAAATAGCACCCTCTCACAGTGGATCAACCAGTTGGCTGATGACAGCCGAAACCAGCTGCTCACATGATCAAGGAGGACCATCAGCCTAACGATGGATCGTTAGCACCCTGATGGTTGTTTGCTATTCACAGAGGGCTGAGTGATACTAGCAATAACAGCATTGTAAGAGGGGGACAGTTGAACCCGGAGGCCTCCACCTCTGTTTAATGATGGACGGTTTCTTTTCACAAAGATGGCCTCCTTTACTCCTCTCTCAAACCATCGTTCCTCTCTATCAAGGATGTGAACATCTTCATCCTTGAAAGAGTGACCGCTGGCCTGGAGATGAGTGTAGACTGCAGAGTCCTGACCTGATGATGTTGATCTTCTGTGCTGGGCCATCCTTTTGGCCAGTGGCTGTTTAGTTTCCCCGATATAAGACTGATCACAGCCCTCCTGACACTGAACAGCATACACAATATTACTCTGTTTGTGCCGGGGGACTGGATCTTTGGGATGAACCAGTCTTTGCCGTAATGTATTTTGGGGTTTAAAAGCCACTGGGACGTTGTGTTTAGAGAATAAACGTCTCAATGTCTCTGAAACTCCCGCAACATACGGAATGACCACTGGTCTGGGTCTGGGTTCCTTCTTTTCAGAGAGTCAGAGAGTCTTTATTGTCATTTGCACCGCATGTGGTACATGTGATGAAAACGAGATTATGTACACGGGGTCCCAGTTACATCCAACAACAAATGCAAGAGAAAAACAGTAATAACATCTAGAATTAACTAAGAGAAACATCAACTAGTAATACACTAAGCCCTAATGTAGTGGAAAAACATCATTATAAACAGCAGCACGAACATGAGTCTGTATGAGCAGATGGTCACAGATGAACACAGCAACAAGAAAACAGATCAGCATCAGCATGATGTGATATTTTACAGTGTTTATTCTTATTATTTATTTATTCATGAGTCTAACAGCCTCAGGGTAGAAGCTGTTCCTCAGTCTAGTGGTTCTACATTTGATGCTCCTCAACCTCCGTCCTGAGGGGAGTGGGGCAAAGAGTGAGTGTGCTGGGTGAGTGAGGTCTTTCATGATGCAGGTGGCTCTTTTCCTGCATCTGGAGGTGTAAATGTCTGTGATGGTGGGGAGACTGACTCCAACACAGTGCTTTTCACCTGATGGCTGGCTGGAGTCCTGTTTGGGTTTCTTCTCTGCTTTCAGGAAGGCCCAGTTAGGATATCCACATTTCTCTAGAGCCTGTCTTGTGTGTGTTTTCTCCTTCTGTCTGGCTCCTGAGTTAGTGGGGACGCTGTCTGCTCTGTGGTACAGAGTCCTGATGACTCCTAACTTGTGCTCCAGAGGGTGATGGGAGTCGAACTGTAAATACTGGTCTGTGTGGGTGGGTTTGCAGTACACCTCAGTTTGCAAATTTCCTCTATCAATCTATCTACAATTTTTTTTTTTTGCTTTGTTTTGTTTTGTTTTTTTGAATGTCCAGAGGACCAGACTTAGCTTTTTTAGATTTTTCTACCTGGATTATTGAGCATGCATCAGGGTATTTAAGATATATTTTTCACCCTTCCTGTGTATTCCATCAGGTATTTCTCCCAATATTGCCACCATGGGTGTTTTTGGAATACTTTTCCTAAAAATTACCTTGAGAGCTTCAAAAATCTCCTCACAGAATAAATTTAATTGAGGACAAGAACAAAAGATGTGCGTATGATTTGCGTTCAACGTCCCACAATTTCTCCAGCAAAAGCTGGGATGTGTTAGGGCTATTTTACTAATTATTGCTGGTGTTCTAAAAAACCAGATTATTACATTCCATTTGAATTCTCTCCATGTATTAGAGTTTGTGGCTAGTTGTGCTTCAGTACATATTTCTTCCCAAGTGTCTCCACCTATTCCTGCAACTCAGTCTCCCATTTCTGCTTAATATTTGTGGTATCATACAACACTTCATATATTTTACAAATTTTTCTTTTTTTTTTCCTTTCCCCTTTGTATGTCCATTAGGAAATTGAAATCAGAGGCTGTTTTTAAACCAAAGTTTTGGGAGATGACAAGCAGCTGTAAATAAAAAGAAAAATCTCAGAGTTGGTCCTAACTGGAGCCCAGACACCGCCTCACTGTCACAAGACTGATCCCACTGGGCACCCAGTCAAAACACTTCTTTATATCATCTTTAGATACTCAGAGCACAGTTGTCTTAATTCACAGCAGAGCTCAGTCTGTGTGTGTGCAGGAAACTAGGCCAAAGGATGCAGACAGACAGGACTAGTTACTCCCAATCACTCAGTGCAGATTTTTTATTTATTTAACTGGTGTCAGTGAGGATGAGTATGTATTGCTTCAGGGCCTGATTTGTAACTACTCAGTTACTGTCAGTGTTTTAATGATGGGGGGAGGAATCAGGGCATTAACTGTGCGGAGCACTGGAATTTGATCTACGGTATGTTTAATCAGTATCTTGAGTTGCCTGCAGAGTTTAATTACAACAAATATCTTTTCTGATACCACAGGTATCAACTCAAGACCGATTAACCATGCAAGTTGGGAGTAAACAATAATGTGTTGTCTATTGTTCATGCAGTACTGAATTATCTTACCTGTTGTTGATGGCTCTTTCAACAATGTCAGTTTGGATAAAAAATGTTTTAATTCTGACTGGATTGTCGAGCTAACTGTTAGTCTGAACAGGACCAAGGCCTAAGTGGATTGCTGCTGTCTTAAATGGATAGTCTGGTCATTTTTAAAGTGATGTTCTGTCAAATAGTTATCCGTGGTTAGAATGTATCGGTCATAGTCGAGTATGGAGAAAAGTGCAAGTCTGCCCTTTCATGAGCCTGAAGCTGGGGAAAGTACCACAGCTGTGGAAGACCTCCTGTGTGGTACCAGTGCCGAAGACCACACATCTAAAGACATTGGGGTGGATGACGCCATCACGTGCATTGAGTGCTAACCCACCTGGAGAAGCCTGTAAGCACTGTGAGGCTCTTGTTCATTGATTTTGCCAGAGGACACAGTGCTGTACATGTACACTGTATATCTGCAGTACAGGGCCCCGCATGGACCTGTGCTGGCACCGTTCCTGTTCACCATCTACACAGCAGACTTCACCAACTCGCCAGGCTGCCATCTGTAAAAGTTCTCTGATGGCTCGGCCAAAGTCAGCCTCATCATAAGTGAAGACTCCAGACTGTGGACCCAGGACTGGTGCCAGCAGAATCACAACCTGATCAGCATGGGGGAAGCAAAGGAGCTGGATTTCCACAGGTGCAGACCCACCCCACTGACACAGGTGAACATCCACTGATATTGGGATAGTGGACTCTTATAAGTACCTGATGGTCACTTGAACAATAAACTGGACTGGAGTCACAACACTGATGCACTTTACAGGAGGGGTCAGACCATACTCTATGCTGAGGAGACTGGGGTCTTTTGGAGTATAGCGGCACTCCTTAAGATCTTCTTTTTTTAAATTATTATTATTATTCTGTGGTGGCATCAGCCATCGATGGTGTAGATTGTTGGAGCAGCAGCTTACCTACAGCTGAGAGGAAGCGGTTAGATAAGCTCATCAGGGAGTCCAGCTCTGGATGCCCCCTCGACCTGGTGCAGGTGATGGGAAACACAAGAACTCTGGCCAAAACAGCAACACTGTTGGACCATCAGAAAAAGCGTTCAATACAAAAACAACTGGACTTTATTTGTTACAGAAATTGTTTCACCCTCTATCCAAAGGGCTTTTTCAATTCAAATAGATAGAGGGTGAAACGTTTTCTGTAACAAATGAAGTCCAGTTGTTTTTGTATTGAACGCTTTTACTGATTTTATCATGTCCTGGATGACTGAGAATCTTCATGGACCATGTTTCCCACCCCATCCATGAAGCTGTTGCTGAACTGGAGAGCTCCTTCAGTGACAGATGCTGCATCCTAGGTGTGCAAAGGAGCATTATCGCAGGCCCTTCCTCCCAGCAGCTGCTAGAATAAACTATCACCACTCCCAACAAACCCAACAAGTGTTTACACCCCTGCTGTCACTTGCACAGGTTTTCATTTCTTGTAAATGGTCTGTTGTGTTAGATGGTTTGGACATGTCCAGAGGAGGTACAGTGGTACATTGGTAGAAGGATGTTAGAAATGGAGCTGCCTGGAAAAAGACAGAGGAAGGCCGAAGAGGAGATATATGGATGCAGTAACAGTTAGAGAGGACATGGAGATAGTTGGAGAGGATGGAGAGGACAGAGATGGAGGAGGATGACTCTGTGGCAACCCCTGAAGAGGAAAAAGACAGAAGATGAAGACTTGTTTTATTTTTTCTTCATAAAAATACACATGAACGTATATTGTACATTCTTTAATTTATCTTTCTCAATTGCACATTTCTTTGAATCTGAGTATGATATCTTTAATAACCGTACAGTATTTTTCTTATGCTGTAAATTTGTCTTTAATGAACAGTCTCTTCTTCGTACTTTGTTTTTATACTTTTACCTTTGTGTGACATCTGCGTGCTTCGATTTACCTTTCACTTTGCTGCTGGTACACCTGAATGTTCCCACAGTGGACAGTAAAGTTGTTCTATTCTATTTCTTGTCCATGCTAGGCCAATGGCTAGCCAAACAAGAGTTTTTTTTTTAAATTGCTTTTTAAGAAAACACAACTCTTGTCAAAAGTGACACACTGGTTAGAAAGTGCTTCATTAGCTATTACATTTTGGAATGACACCATTTGTACAGTATAGTTAATTGCCATTTACTCAACTGAACATTGTTAATCATACTATGCAAATATATGCGCTGAGCAAAGACATAACTGAAATAAACTTGTGGAGGGATACAGTACAGGCTGATGGTACTAAAGCTGCAAACGTATTAGTCCACAAAGACTTAAATAACTTTTGGGTTGATCAAACGCACTAGTCAGGTGTACGGACACGTTTGCCACCTCATCACCATCCGCATATACAGTACATCACCTTGCATCACATACATTTTGGGCAACTGTGGCTGAGAGCAGTCGTCACAATGGGAGAGTTGGGGGATCAATTCCACCAGCAGTCACGTGTTGAAATGTCCCTGGGCAAGGCTCTGAACCCCTTATTGCTTCTGATGTGTCACATCAGTGTATAAATGTGATTTAAAGCACTGATTAGTCTCTACAGATAGCGTTGTTGAGACCTAGAGTGCTGTATGAGTCAAATAACTCTGTGTTATAAAGTTGCTCAATGTAGAGTTAATTTAACACTGGATTTTCAACTCTTATGAAAGAGTTAATTTAACAGGGATGTCTTGTCTGTAAATTAGACTAACAAAGTTTCTCTGAGTAGCCTCTGTTGTTGTTTGGGAGGTGTTTTGTGTCAATTTACATACAGTTTGTGTCTTCTACCAGAGACCTCAAGGGAACCTCCTACTGTTAAGGTGTGATCTTTCAATTTACATGTATGTGTTACAAACCCCCAGGTGTGATGTGTTGTTTTGTTTTGTCAATTTAAATAGAATGGGCATGTTAGGTATTTTGTGGTGTTATTTCAGTTTCCAATTTCATATGTTGGTGCGTGGCTTGTATAAAACTTCTCGTTCTCACAGCTTTCATTCATTCAGAATTGAAAAAGACTTCTGGACAGAAGTCGAAACGTTTTCTGCAACAAATAAAGTCCAGTTGATCCTGTATTGAACGCCTTTTTTGATTTTAACACCAATTCTGATTGGGACCAAATACACTCTGGAACAGTGTCAAATTTGACTCTATTTGAGTTGATTTAACACTGCAAAATTTGCTGTGTAGGTAAATAAATGTCACAGATTGTGTTGTAAAGCGCTTTTGAGTATCTTGATAAGATATGGTGCTATGCTGTCCATTTAATCTGTTTACCTCTTTCTGTGAGTCTACTGACATTTGGCAACAAACTAAAACTGCAACTTGGAAAATTGTGCATACGTGTTGGTTTACTAGTTGCTAATGTAGCATTCTTTCATACAGGTTGCTTGTTTCTGAGAAAAAGATTTATTAGCCTAAATAACTGTAAAAGCTAAGTCCTCATTTGGTTAGCCGTTATCCTAGCCTGGACAAAAACCTATTCATAATCTATGCTCTGTGACTGATATTAGAATAAGGTGATAACGTTTGATAACTAATTGACGGAACATTTTTTAAAAGACCAGACTGTTCCATTAAAAGAGCTCCAGGCTTCATACTGCTGCATACATCTCCTGTCAAAGCAGATGATGCATGACGTTTCATGTAAGGGGTTAAACAATGCAGAATTACTGCCATACTTGATTCTTGACTGTTCTGACTCACCTTTATTGGTTTCAGTTGTGACGCAGATGAGTTTCTCTCTCATTAAGCGATGAGTCAGGTAGCTCCTATATGTTTCAGCTTATGTTCACCTGGATGTCGAGAGCTGCCTTTTCTTTGTCTAGTCCATCCTAATAGCGCTTTCTATAAATAATTACTTTAGTCAAACGTGTCTTTTGTGTTCTAATTGGTTAAAAAATCTCAGTGAGCAGCTTCTCCCCTGACAAGTTAGTCGTTTTATTGAGGATTTTAGATGTTTAGGGGTCTGGGATGTGTTCGCGGGCCTCACAAATCAAACTTTTGAAGAGCTCACCTATTGGAGGTTGGTAAGTGGTAACCATTGGATCAAACAGCTGGTTTGTGTTACAATCTTGGCCATTTGTCTGCAACATGAAAATCTGGTTTGGAATCATGTGTGATGTCATTTGCTCAAGCTTCAGATGCAATACCAAAAAAGAAAGAGGCAGTTCAACTTCTGAAGCCTTTCGGATGATTTACAGGAAGAGGAATGTCTTGAAGATTTCCTTGTTTTGAATCCTTTCATTTGAGCTAACAAAAAGTGAGAAAATAGCACGTTTGGTCAGTAATACTTATACACAGGAGGAAAATAAAATGATTTTTTTTCCCCAAAACATTTTTATTGGTGTTTGAGGTCCAGAGTTGTAAAGAAATGCTCCTTAATTTAATGTTTTAGCAAATATTCCCTGAACTGAGCTGCACAGTTACCATTTAAGAAGGGACTGTGCTTATAATGAGCTGAAAGCAGTCTCAGCTCTGCAGTGTTAAGATATCACATCTGGAAGTTTTTAAAGTTTTTATCTCTGTTGCGTAACTCTCATTGCTGTTCTTCCTGCCCAGCCCCAAAGGGTTGATACGCACAAGTATAAGGAGTATACAGTATTAGAAAATGCATTTTGTAATACTGTATTTATGTATGTATATTGTATATATAACCACTTTCAAAATATTCATGAATATTTTGCAAGTGGTTTGTCTGACTTACCTCAGCACGCAATAGAAGTTAAACAAGAACATCTCTTAAAGGGTTTATTGCAAAGTGACTGCCAGTCCACTAAGTATGATCAGAATCACCAGCAATAGTTTCATTTGGGATTATGGAATTTTCTTTTAATTTGAAATGTAATATTGTGCATAAAAACACTAAACTGTATACATTATTTTTGTATGTGCTGGGTAAAACGGACAATATACTGATTCAAAAGTTTGGCTAGATAGTTTGTGAACTGTTTGCAAGAAAAGCTCCAAGATAGGTGCAATATAGCTTAAGTATGAGAAATTGCCTAGTGTTGCTATAAGGCTTACACATATACAGTACTGTACATGATTATTTTTAGTCATATTTTGCCTTTTTGCTGCAGCTTCTTGATTTTGGGATTGTTTTGTATCTGAAAGTAACAGGTTTACGACATTTTTTTATTTAAAACGCACATTTTTATGAAAAGAAAAATAAATAACACACCCTGCCCTTTTTGTGACTGAGCCCCTTTCTAGTGGAGTTTAAACTTTGCACTGTATTCCTCATAGTGCCACAGAAACTTGTCACATGGAAATTGTACACTACATTATTAGTACTGAAATAGACCATAATGCATTACAGCTTGAACATAACACAGCAGGCTAACGCTAATGTCTGTAGCTTCTTTAAAATTTTGGGCTTTAAAAAAATGCCAGTAATAATCTACACGTCACTAATGGAAAAGTGGATTGTCAGTCTGAGCTGCGAGAACTGAGATAGTATTAAAAAAATGTGACCAGAAATTAGATTTAAAACAGCCAAAACTAGCTGTTCACAGGTAAAAGGAGGACCATCAGCCTAACGAGCGATTGTTAGTGCCCTGATGGCCGCTTGCTGTATACAGAGAGCTGAGTGGCAATAACAGCGTTATAAGAGGGGGACAGTTGGACATCGGCCTCCACCCCTGTTTAATGATGGACAGTTTTTCTTCACAAAGATGGCTTCCTTCACTCCAACAACGTTCCTCTCTATCAAGGATGTGAACATCTTCATCCCTGAAAGAGTGACCTCTGCCCTGGAGATGAGTTTAGACTGCAGAGTCCTGACCTGATGATGTTGCTCTTCTGTGGTAGGCCAACATATTGACCAGTGGCCAAATGACAAAAATTTGTGTATGCTGTTCATCCATCCATCAATCAACCAAGTCGTCCATCCGTCAACATGTCTGTCTATCGCCAGTTGATCAATCACTCAATCGGTCATTTATTTATCGGTTCTATTTTTTCTTTTCATTTTCAAATGGTGAGTCACCTAAAGTAAAATGAATTTTATTGTAGTTTTAAACAATCTGAAAACCAGTTACAGGAAATATTCTGTAGCACTTTTTTTACAGTTTTGTTTGCGTGGGGTTAGTCTTTGACAACAGATTAAAAAAATGTTCTTCCTACATGGGCGGCTGTAGCTGAGAGAGCAGTCGTCCTCCAGTGCAAGAGTTGGTTCGATTCCACCAGTAGTCACATGCCGAAGTGCCCCTGGGCAAGACACTGAACCCCTCATTGCCCCTGTCCCATCTGTGTATGAATGTGATAAAGCACCGATTACTCTAGAGATCTAGTAGAGTGCTGTATGAATGGGTAAATGAGGGTACAGATTGTAATGTAAAGAGCTTTGACTACCTTGATCAGATAGAAAGGTTCTATATACCGTAAGCACAGTCCATTTACCATTTTACATGATCCACTATCTGAACTAATACTGGGTTGGCTCATCAGCTGCATGGGTTTAGCTGTTTATGTTGTGTTTAATGTCCCATCGACCAAGTGGAAATGCTCTCACTGCTTGATGATTCAACCCACTTAAATTATTTTACACCTGAATCTATACCTGAGTATTTAATCACATTTCCTTTTTTTTTTAAACGCTTTTCATGTCCACTGGTTCAAAACACAAAATCTCCAGGATAAGATTGTTGTTCTGCATTCCATTTTCCATTTTCTGATAATCATCGTGTTCAGCTTGCCGTAACACGACAAAAGGAAAGCCTTTGATCCACACTGTCAGGGTTTTGAAGTGTAACAAATAGAACCAGCAGATATTTCTTTTCCCCATAAAATCAATATTTGGTTCAAAGTCCCCTGTCGTTTCCACTAACTGTGAACCTAATATTGACCAAATGATATCAGTGATTGTGATCTCAAGCTCAAATCTAAGTCGAGAGTTAAAATACGAGTTAAAATCGGTTGCAGCTGACTCGTGCATGAAGTTGGTGTTTTGCGGCGTACATTTCATAAGAGCGGGATGTGTCGAGTCAGCAGCCCTTTGACCCTCTGGTGAAAGAACTCTGTCTGCACTCATCATCCAATCCTGCTCCTCCAGTTTTTAGTTCTGTTGAACTAACACGGACTTTTCACAAAAACAGCTTATCAGCTTTCTCTTTC